>JAODAL010010478.1:0-104918 GCA_025379985.1 Phyllomedusa bahiana | reverse complement strand
ATGTGACCCTTAAAAATTTATAAAGGGGAAATTTTTTGTGCGGCGGATTTTCCACTTTTAATGGGGAAAAAACAAAACAAAATTTACATTTTGGGCCAAATTTCTTTGCTGGTTATGGGTTTTTTAAAGTGACTTTAATAAATGTTTTTTTAAATATTCTGACTTTTTTTTACTTCCCAATAGCAACCACACCCTAAAAAAAAAAAATAAAAAAAAATAAAAAAAAAAAAAAACTTTTTTATTTCCGGGAAATTTTTCTTTTTTTAACGCAAAGAAAAATTTGGGGGGAAAATTTAAAGTTTTTTTTTTAAGTGGGGGAAAAATAAAAAATAAAAAAAAAAAAGGGGGGGGGGGGGGGGGGGGGGGGTTTCCAAATTTTTCTGTGGGTTTTTTTAGAGGGTTTTTGTTTTTGGGGGGGATTTGTGTTTTTTAAATTTTAAAAAACCCAAAATTAATTTAATTTTGTTTAAAATTTCCCTTTATGTAAAAAAAGGGTTAAAGGGAAAAAAAAAAAGAAAAAAAAAAAAAAAAAAAAAAAAATAAAAAAAAAATGGAAAAAAAAAGAAAAGCAATTGGGACCCCCCCAATCCCCTTTTTTTTATTTTTCCCTTTGTGCTTCTCTTGGGGAGGGAAGAGTTTGATTGGGGAAATCCCTGTTTCCTTCTAGGGGGCAGAGGGAGATTTTCCCTAAAAAGGGGGGGAGTACAATTTTTTTCCCCCTTTAAATTTCCCTTTCAGAAAGGGACCCCTTTTAGAAAAAAGCCTTTAAAAATTTTGGGGAAACCCCCAGCTAGCGCCTTTTTTACTGGAAAAGGGTTTGTTCCCAAGCAGCGGGCATTTTTTTAGTTTTACATGGAGGTTTTCCCGTTTGGGGCCAAACTAAAAGGTTTTTCCGGGGTGGAAGCAAACCTTTTAAGTTTGTACCCTAAAACATACCCCCTTATGGGGGAAAGTTGGGGGGTAAACCCGGATCTTAATGAGTTTTGATAAAAAATTTTCAAAAAGTTTTAGGGGGTGTCTGACTCCCCCCAAAAATTGGAAAGGGGTTATAAAGGGAAAATTTCCCGGTTTTAAATTAAATTTTTGGGATTTTAAAAATTTGGGGGCACATTTCTTTGATCCCCCTCAGAGTTTAACCCGTTTTTGGACATAGATTTCATTCTTGTAAAAGGGGAAAGGGGGGTCAAAAAAGTTTTTTGGGATGAAAAAAGGCTTTTTTTTTTGGGGGAAATGGCCTATGGGCAGGGTGGGCCCTTTTCCCTTCTCTTCTCATTCTTAGAAGAAAGGGGAAGGACTTTTGGGGCTTCTAGACTGGGGGTTGTTTTTCCCTAAAAAAAAACCCATCATCGGGAAGCATCTCTCTAGATAGTTTGTTTTTTTTATGGAGGAAGGGGGTTTAATGGTAAAACTTTTTTTCCCTTTAAAAGCTTTGGGGCCCAAGAAAAAGTTTGGGGTTTGCAAACGGGGGTCTCTTTTCAATAAGAAAAATTCCCTATCCCAGGGACTTTTTTTTTTCGGGAAAAGTGGTCAAGTAGAGGGGGTTTCTTACTTGGGGGTTTTTGGGAAGCATTGCCAAAAAAAGTTTTCCTTAAAAACATTGTTTTCTTCTTTTTTTGAAAATAATTTACCATCCCCCCAAAAAGTTACGATAAAGGTAAAGAAAAAGGGGGGGGGGTTGGTTCTTTTGGCCAAAAAGGCCATGGGAAAAGTTTTTAAAAGGAAATAGTCTCTATATGCCAATAGGTCTTTTTGGCAGGGAAACCTGTACCTTCCTCCCCCAAGATTTTTGGGGGTTTAAAGTAGACTGGTTTTATTTTATGGGCTAAAAACCCCAAACCATTTTTCTTCATAACTCTTTGTGCCTTTTTTTTTACACATTAAATGCTGTTTTACTCCAGCTTCCCGGGCGGGTTTTTGGGTTAAAATTCTTTACTTTCTTTTTCTCTGCCACCTTTAGTTTACCACATCCATTTAGTTTTGAAGGGGGGTGTTTCACCTTTCTGCTTCACAAAAACCCTACTCTTCACCCCCAAAAGTTTTGGGGTTTCCCCATTTTTCCTTTTTTTAGGCTGTGGGCGGTTCTACCCCTTCAGGCTTTATTTCCTTTTCAGGGTTTGGTTTTGGGTTTCTACAGTTTTCAGGCTCCCACTTTTTTTCGGGGCCGGGGTGGAATTAAAAACCAAATTTTTAAAGGGGGTTTTTCTCCCTTATTTTCCATTTTGGGGGTTTGTTAGGGGAAAACATTAGGGGGATAGGGGGGGTTTTTTAACAGCGGGTTTTAAAGGGGTAAAAGAGCTCAAAAGGGGTGTGGGTTTTCCCTTCGGGTTAAGAAAGTTTAAAAAAAGGGCCCCTTGGCTGCGGGAAAGGGGGGCCACATCAGGGGGGGGTTTTTCACTTTTCCCTGCTAAGCAAGAAAAGCGGGAAAACCTCCCAATTTAAACCAAATTAATGGTTTTTTAAAATTTACCCCTTTAATAAATAAGGGGAAAAAATTGATAAAATTTCTAGGGGAACTCTGGGGAAGGGGGGGGAAAGGTAAAAAGGGGAACCGGTAAGTAAAAACCAAAATAAAAAATTTACTTAGATATTCTTCTTTTAATTTTTCCGAATAGGATCGGGGATTTTATTCTTTTTTCCCCAAAAAACCGGGGAAACTCTTGTCCAATGACTATTTTTGGTATTCCCATTGCCCCAACAAAAGTTTATTAACAAAAAGTGGGCTCGGGTTTTAACCCACAAAAAAAAAAAAAAAAAAGCTTGGGCCTTTTGCACAAAAAAAACTGGAAATTTTTTAAACCAAAAAAATTTTAAAAGGGGGATTTAAAAAAAAAAATTTGGGGAAAGGGTTTTTTTTTCAGTTTGGGCAGTCAAATATGGAGATGACTTTACCCCAAAAGAGATAATGAAAGCGGGTTTCCCAATGCAATGAAAATTAATAAGGGGGCCCAAAAAATTTTTGATCAAAATAGTAAAGAATAAAATTTTAATTTAATCCGGGAAATTTTTATTTTTGGGCATCTGAAAAAGGGGCCCAAATGGGGAAAATAGGGGAACCTTCAATGAATTTGAATCTGGATAAAAATTTTGCTGGGTAGCTGGGGAAGCATGTGTTTTGGGGAGTTGGAGGTGGAGGGTGGCAGGGGAAAGGTTGTTTTTCTTTGAAACCAGGGGTTTTGGAGTTGATTTTTTTTTTTCCCTGCATAAAAAAACAATACAAAAATTTGCAAAAAAAAAGGCAATAAAACCCCCCCAAAAGGAAAACCCAAAACAACCTTCTAGCCCAATTTTCTTGCAGGGGACTCACCTTTTTTCCAAGTACTTTTAAATCAGTGCATTTGGGGGTTTTGCCATTTTGCTCCCATAGCATTTTAAACACTCTGTAATTAATTCTTTTAAGGTTTTTCCCAAATTTCCCCTCTGCAAAATAAGGGTGCACATAATTTGTATTTTAAAATTCATTTTTGGTTAAAAAAGCCTTTAGAAAATTTGCCTGCCTCAATACCCCGGACGAAAACTTTTAAAGTGGGAAAAACCCCCTCAAAAAAAAGGTTTTTACTTTAAAAAGGGGGGGGGCTTTGGGGAGATGAGCAGTTTTGTTTTTTAAGTACAAAGTGAACAGCAAAATTTGCCTTATCTTTTTGGAATTCCCCAAAAAAAAAACCTTTCATTCGATTAAAATTTAATACTTTCCCCCTTTTTTTCTTTAAAAGGGTTTAATTAAAAAAAATGGGGGACGGGTTCCCTCGGGAAAAAACTTAAGGTAAAAAACCCACCCAAACGGGCATCCTTTTCCCTTTTATGATGGGATTTTTAAAGGGACTTTAAAAAGGGGATTAACCCCCAATTGTAAAAGGGGGCCCACAGTAAAACTTTTTTAAAAGTGCTATAAGCCACAAAAACAGATTTTTTTTTTTTTAGGACTAAAATTTCCTGAGTTTATTTTGTGAAAAAGAAAAAAAAAAATTCTTGGTTTTTTCTATGATAATTAAAAAAAATGAAAAAATTTGCCCTTTGGGGTTTTTTTTTTCCATTTTTAATTTTACTGTTCCCAAAGGGTTCCGGGGGTTGGGGGAAACAGGGAAAAGCAATTAAAAAAAGGGACTTTAAAAAGGGGAGGGAATGCTTTTATTAAACCCAATACGGGGGGTTTCGGGTAAATTTTTTGGAAAGCCCGGGAAATGGGGGATTTTTTTGTTGTAATTGCTTTTTTTTACTCCCAACGGGGGGCATGATTTTGAAACCCAAACCCTAGGCTTTTATTGGCAAAAAAGGGTCTTTATTTTTCCGAAAAGATGGTAAAGGTCATGAGGGCCTATCATCTTGGCGTTTGGGGGCCGTTTAAAAATATCACTTTTACATAGTTATAAGGTTAAAAAAAAAGGACATGGTCCATCCTTTGGGGGGAAAAATATTTCCCCCAAAAAAAAAATTTGGAAAAATTCCCCGCAAGAAAACCCAAAGAGTGATTTTTTTGTTTACTTATTTTTACTTTTTTTGCCTTAGGCAAACTTAAACTCTATCAGTTCTCTATCTTAAAACAAAACCCTTTTTTTATGTTTTCCCTTTTACCTCTATACGACATTTTAAAAACCCCTTATTTCAAACCCCTTTTCCCAAATTTAAACCCCTTTCTACTTCGATAAAAATTTAAGCCCCTTTTTCTATTGCAATTTCTGGGGGGAAAAACCCCCCTTTTTTAACGGGGGAAAAACCTTTAAAAACCCGGGAAAATTTACTAAAACTCCAGAAAGGGGGATCCCAAAGCACCCCTTACTTGGGGGGGCCCATCCCTAATCTAATGGACAAAAACCCAAAAAAAGGTTTTCCCTTTCGGGGTTTTACCCTCTCCCGCGGGAAAACCCATTTGGGTAAAACAGAGGTGAGAAATCAAAATTTTTAAAACTTTTCACCGGGCCTCCCCAACATGTTTCAAAAAAGCTAAAATGGGCTTAAATTCAGGGGCTAAAAAACCTCCCCTTTAAAAAATTTTTTAAAATTTTAAGGTTTAAAGGAATGTTTTATGTTTTTAATTGTAGTA
This sequence comes from Phyllomedusa bahiana, assembly GCA_025379985.1. Classification (NCBI taxonomy): domain Eukaryota; kingdom Metazoa; phylum Chordata; class Amphibia; order Anura; family Hylidae; genus Phyllomedusa; species Phyllomedusa bahiana. The sequence continues at coordinate 99,880 of JAODAL010010478.1, read as the reverse complement.
ATTGTATGAAAAATTGAAATTTGGGTTTTTTTTGTTTTTTTGAAATTTTTGAAATGTTGTGGTTGAAAAATTTTGTATGTTGTAATTTTGTTGCATGTTGTAATTGTAGTTTTTTTTGCATTTAAAAAATTCTTTAAAAAGGGGGCACTGGGGCCAGAAATTTTTTTTTTTTTGGGACAGTTTTTGAAAGGGGGCGAAAAATTTTTACATGGAAACTGTTTTTGAAAAAAAGGGGGGAATTTTGCCAAAAAAAGGGAAAAAAAAGTTTAAACTTTTTGGCAAAAAAAGGCTTTCCCCCCCCGGGCAAAAAGGGTTTTTCTCTTTCCTCCCAAACCTTTTTTCAGGTAAAATCCCGGGAAGTAAAGGGTCTCACTCAAGGGCCTTTAAAAAATGGGAATTTTAAATTTTAAGCTGGGGTTTTCCCCTCCAAAATTTAAAGGGGGTAAACCCAAAAATTTTAAAGGGTTTTGTTATGGGGTTTTTGGGGCCTTTAAAAAGGGTGCGGGTTTGGGGGTTTGGGGGAAAACCCTTTGATTTAGTTTTTTTGGGGGGTTTTAAACCCTTTCCAAAGTGCGGGGCCAACCAAAACGGGAAAAAGGAAAAAAGCCCCCGGGGAAATTTGTTATAAAAATTTTGTTTTTTCCTTTTGGGGTAAAAAAGGCGGGTCCCCTCGGGTTGCCACTAATAGGGGGTGCTTCCCAAAGGGTCACTGTCGAACCCTTTTAAAACCCTTTAAAAAATAGGGACTAGGGATTTTATCGAAGCAGGGATTTCCCCCCGGGTGAAAAGAGTCTTTTCCATAGAAAATTTTGGCTTTTAGGGTTTTCCCTTTGGGCCCGACAAGGTGCTGGTTGGCTGGGTGGGAAGCCTTTGTTTTCATTTTTTAAAGTTTCCCCGGGCTGACATGGGGGGAACCCTTTCCCAAAGAAAGGGGTTTTCCCTGGGGAAAAGGTTATGAAAAAAAAAAGGTTGTCTCTTTGACCCCCAACCTATTGAGGGGGGCTTAATGTAAGTAAATTTTTGCCCAAAATTAAAGGGGCCTTTGGGACTGGGGATTAAAACAGATACAAAATTCAAAGGGTTTTTGGCCCTTATCATTGGAAAATAAAACCCCCTTTTAAAAATTGTTTTTTGGGGGTTTTATTCCCTAAAACCGGGGAAAAAATCTGTTTGGGTTTGGGGGGTGACTTCTTCCCTTGGAGAAGGTTCTGGTTTGGCTATCTCTTGTCATGTTTCAAACCTTTTCCAAGGGGTTGGGGACTTAAAATTATTTGATTTGTTTTTCCCCAAAAAGCAAAAAACTAAGGGGGGCCATTTTTTTCCTTTCAGGGGAAAAAATTTTCCCATTTAAAAATTCTTGATCTTCTGGGGGCCCTCTGCAAAGGAAACGCTAAACCCAAAAAATTTACTGAAAAATAGTCCTTTGTTCATGAGGCACACTTTTTTAAAGGGGAAAAAAAACCCCCACAGATTTTTTAAAGAAATTTTGGTAATTTTTTTGGAGAAAAGTAAAACCCTCTTTGTGGATTAGTCCTATGGTTTTAATTTTAAACGGGACCTAATACCCTTCCAAAAAATGCTTTTAAAGGGCCCTTGCAGTACAAAACTTTTACCCCATTTCATTCTGGCCCATGTCGAAGTAGTTGGAGTTTTTTTTTTGGCAAAATTTCCCTTGCTGCACAAGCTCCCCTCAGGGTTAAATATTGCCCAAAATTTGGACTGAAAAACATTGAAAATTAGAGATAAAGTTCTGTGTCACAGGTGTCTGAATGGTCGTTAAGCTTTGCTTCATCTGTAAATGGGATATATTGCTATTCTCCTTTTCTAACGTTGCCACCCAAGCTTTTAAAAAAAAAATCTGCCCATTCAATTTTTTTTTTTTTCCTCTGATGTTTAATAAAGGGACTCGGGCCTTCCCTCTTTTTCCCAATTAAAAGGGGAAAGCTGAAAAGGGGATTTGCAGAAGGCGGGCCCAAATTTCCCAAAACCAATAATGTGTGCTTTTTTAAGAGAAAAAATTTTTTTTTTTTTTTTTGTAGCCCCATAAAAAGTAAAAATTTGGTCAAAAAAAATTAAAAAAAAAATTTTTATACCCCAAAAGGGGGCCCACAGGGTATAAACCTTTTTTAAATTTCAAAAAACCCTCTTTTCCCCTTAAAAAATATAGGCAACAAAGTGAGTTTTGGGGACCAAAAACGGTTTTTTACAGGGGGGGCCCAAAAAATGCCCTTTTTAAAAAAATTGGCATTTTCTAAAGTATAAATTTGTGTATTCTTTTGGGAAGTCAAATAGCTGCCCCCCCCAGTCTCCCCTTAGTTTTGTTGCTAACAGGGGTTGAAAGTTGAAAACCCAAAGGAAAAACCCTTTGCAAAAGGGAAACTGAAAAAGGCCCCCCAGCGGGGACCCCACCTTTTACTTTCCCCCCCCTTGGCCAGTTTCCCTTTTTTTTTTAAAGGGGCCAAAAAAATTTCTCCCTGTTTTATTTTTTTTTCCTTTCCAAAAAAAACCCCTTCCCCCCCAGGGGGAAAACCAGAAAATTTTTAAAAAGGGTGTTAAAAAAAAAAGGTTTTTTTGGATTTCAATTTTGGTTGAAAAAAAATTTTTAAGGGGAAATCTGGGGGTTTTTTCATTTTTAAAAACTTTTTGTAAAATTTTTGGGGCCAACCCCCCAAAAATTTGGAACCCAAAAAACCTTTACCCCCATTTTTGGGAAAAAAAAGGGTTGGGTTTTCTTTCAGAGTTTTTAATTTTAAAGGAAGGAAAATTTTCCCAGACCCTTTTTTAAAAGGGGTTGGGGGGGTAAAAAAAACCAGGGGAAAACCCCCAAAAGAAACATAATTAGCCCCAAATTTAAAATTAACTTTGAGTTTTTCCCTTTGTTATCCTTCCAAAAGGGGTTTTAAAGCCCCCGAAAAAATTTTCCCTTTTTCAATTTTTGCCCACCCCCTGGGTTTTTTTAAAAAAAACCCCGGGGGAATTTTTCTTTTTGCGTTGGAGTTTGTTAAATTTCCCCTAATTTAAAATTTCTTTTTTAAAAAAATTTTTTAACCTTTTATAAAGGGATAAGCATAAAAGGGGCCCTTTCTTTTGGGGAAAAGGGTTTTCCCAAAAAAGGGGGTTGGTTTTTTCCGCCCTTTTTGGGTTAAAATTGGAGGGGCTTTAAAATTGGGCCAAAATTTTTGGTAATATGGACGGGTTCCCCGAAAATAAAAAATTTTTTTATTGGGGGCTACAGCCAAAAATTTTCCAAATTTTTTTGGAAAAACCCAGGGGTTTTGGAAAAATTTGGTTATTTTTTTCGGGGAAATGTTTTTCCCTTTTGGGGGCAAGGAAACCCTAAAACCGGGTTTTTTTTTTTTTAAATTTTTGGAAAAACTATTTTTTTTGGCCTTTTTTTTAAACTATTTAAGGAGGGGGGGGATTGCCTCCATCTTTTTTTTTCCCTTTGAACCACGCCCACCAACACAGGCTGTTTTATAAATTTTTGCACTATGCTTTTAAGGGAAGGGTGCTTTTTTTTATTTTTCCCCTTTTAAATTTTTGGGAAGTCCGTTTTTGGGCAAAATTTGGGGAGGGTTAGAATTTGGGGACCCTAAGTGAGCGATAAGATAGAATAGGACCCCCCCCGGCCTGAAAATTCCCGGGTTTTTTAAGCCGGGGTTTTGGATTTTTAAACCCAATTTTTTTGGCCAAAAAAAAATCGAAAAAACAAGAATCTAAAAAAATTTTATTTTTCCCTTTTTTGGGAAACACCAAATCATCAAACTTTGGTGCAAAGGGGCCCCAAATTTTTTAAATTTTCCCTTTAAGATCCCCGTTTTTTGGGGAATTTGGGAAGGGGAAAATTTGACGTTCCTAAGGGAAGAAAAAATTTTTAAATTTTGCATTATTTTTGGGTTAAAGGGAAAAGGGCAAAAAATGACTTTTGACAAAAGGGGGGTAATTTTAAGGGAAAACCAAAAGTGATACCGGGGCAGTTCCACTGGAAATTGCCCCCCAATGGTGGGGGCCAAATTTAAAAGGGGGGGGATGAACTTTTTAAAAGGGTTTGGGGGTTTAAACTCCAAAAAGTTTACTGTTTGGGGGTTTAGGGTTTAGAGAGAAAACAATCTTAAATTTTTTGGATTGGTCCCCAAAACTAAGTTTTTCAAAGGGCTGTTTTAATTTCCCATTTAGAAAAAACAGAAACAACCATTTTAGTACCCCACAAAAGCAAAGACCCATTGACAAAAAATTCTTCCTAAAAAGGGAAACTTTAATTAAACTTCGGGTTTCTTTAAAATTTTTATATGTTTACAAAAATTGAGTACAAGTAACTTTTACAATAGCAAAAAATTTTTTCAGCTGTAGGGAAAAAGGGTTAATGTATTTTTAAATGTTTATTTATGAAAAAAACACATAAAAAGGGGAAACCCGGGGATCCATTAAAGGTAAATAAACACTTTTTATTCTTAAAATTTTCTGAGGGGAATAAAAAGTTAACAATAAAAACCCCCATAGTAGTTTTTAAAGGAAGGGGCCCCAAAGGGAAACAAAATTTTTATGCATACAAAAAAAACCAAACCCAAAGAAAAGGCCTGACAAACCCGGGGGGAAACCCCCCAAAAAAAAGGGCGCCCCCATTTCCCCGGGCTTTTCCTTTACCCACAAAAAATTTTAGTCTTTGGGTTTTATTGTTTTAAAAAATGTTTAACCAAAAGAAACTGAAAAAGCCCCACAGAATGAAAAAAACCCCAAATGGAAAAAAATTCCCCCAATGTTTTACCCTGAAAAGAAAAAAAATAGAAATTTCCCTCGGGGGAAAGCAAACCATCCGGGGTTTCAGGGTTCAAAAAGGGAAAACCCAAATAGGAGATTAACCCCCCCTAAGGAAAAAAGTCCCCCCGGGGGAAATGGGGGTTTTGGGGAGCGTGATCCATTTTGACTACTTCATTGCTGTGTGCTTTTATAGTCACTTTTGGCACTCATATAACACGTATATCCAGAGTGACTAGCTATTTAGTGATAGGTACATCTGTGGAAGGTTGGGCGCCCTTCTCGGGGCGGTTCCCCTGCTAGTGAGGCAGGGTTATCTTTGTTAGGTTTTTTATATGCATATATTTTATTCCATTGGACTCATTTAAACTACCCTGGGGACTTATTGTTAACCTTTACCTGCTGGATTCTGAACAATGCAATGATCATCACTGAATGGGTCACGTGAGTCTTTACATGTGTTTGTGAATACTAGACTGAATAATATATTAACCTGTTCCATACAGCTGATGCTCTTGTGTCAGAGGTATGTACAAAATTCCCCCCCCTCCCCCTCCCGGTCGTATTCATCATGCGTGCATTGCTGCCTCTCTCACTCAGAATAGGGGGCGAGCAAGCAGTTCACTCGATACCGCCACCAGCTCCTCAGTGACACTGCAGCTGCTTCTACAATCAGAAAACAGCAGAATTGTTCCTCAGTGCCTTGTGTAAACATAGCAGGGAGACGGATCTGGATGAGTTCATAGAAGACTGGATTCAACTGTAACAAACTTCCAGCTGTGAGAGGAGAAGAGATCAGTGCTTTGAGTTCATAGAAGACTGTCAAGACTGAATGCAGACCTGTGGTATGTAAACAAACAGCTCTTACAAAATAAGACTGCAAAAGGAGAGGAATGACACAGTGACATGTGGACTCAGAGAGGGGGGGGGGAATACACTGACTCGGGAGCGAGCATGAACAGTGAAGGGGGGATGATGTCTTCCCCCTTCAGTTAATAAACACCCAGCTGGGAGGAGAAGAAACGCCCCTGGATTTCAGGAACTGAGAAAATCAAGCTTCAAGAAAACAGCCGAACTGATGAAGCGATATATCCCCTTTAAGCAACACTGTTACTGTATTATAACATTTCTTTAATGAACTAGGAGGTACAGGATGAATAGAAATATAAATATTACAAATATAGGATAATGCCTGAACACACAGCATGCAAACATGGTATAAATGGTAAAGCATATACAATGTGGGGGCCCTCGGGAGTAGCTCTGACAAATGTAACTGTAATTTTAGGTGGAGCACAGGGGGCCAAGTGTAAGAGCCAAAGTTAGGAGGGCTTGTTTTCCCTTCCTCTGATCAAATTATCCCCTTGAGATGGTGTGTAGGTTTTCGCTGATGTTTCCTGGTATCTGTAAACACTTGGTATGTTAATCTGTATGTAGCTTTCCTCTCCATTTCACCCTGACATGAAACAGACACACTGATTGCTAGTGGCGAAGCCTCATCCCCTCCAAGAGGTGAGTAATGCTGCGCCGCAATCTGCTATTTAGTTCAGCATCGTCTTCCACCTGTATTATTATGTTTTACTTCATGCTGTAATTCCCAGGAAGTGAACAGTTAGGTTCTACGTAACCTTTATTTCAGCTATTGTTAGCACTTCTGTATGTCACGGCAGGACTCGGAGATTTAATGTTGGATCTTCAATCCTAATAGGGAATTTTAATTACTCCCCTAACACTCCTCAACCAAAAGCCTCGGCAGCATCTGAATTATATGCACAGTACATATATACATAACCTCCTGCTCTTTTACTAACATTTGTTATTGGGAATAAGAAAAAAAAAAATATATAACCAATTGCCACAAAAGTAGTTGTAAAGAAGAGAGTGAATATTCCTCACATCATTAATTATAGTTATGCGCCTGTTATCCGGCTCCGTCCTTGTTTTCTCCTTATAGTTGGTAAATGGTTCAATAGAAAAGTGCCGTCTACATTACAGTTTAACCCATGTAGTGCTAATAAAACCAATATGGTCCCTGTGATATGGGTTGGAAATAACATATATTAACCCTTCATGCAAAATGATGCACATGTACATCATTGGCAAAAAGGATTTTCTGCCTGGAGGCATACATATAAGTCATGGTGATAGGGAGGTCATGACTGTTGTATCTACGTGATCTCTAGAAGAAGTGTGGCTGAGGAGGTTGCAGATACGCCCAGATAGTACACAGAAAAGTGGATGAACCAGTCACCAGCCAGGTATAAAGTGCCCTAGCACGCAGAGGCCATGTCCAAACAGTGTAGGAAAACTATCATATTTTCGGTGGTTTTAGGAATCTAAAACCACTGAAAATACAGTTGTTCCATAGACTTTAGGAGAAAAAGAGACCTGTAGTCTACTGAAGTTCTTTTCAGCTCCTAGCTAGAACAGTGAAGATTCTAAGATATTTGTGTCCAAATCTGCAGGGATGAGTGTTGGCCGGGAGAAGTCAGCATGGCGGTGTGAATCGGATGGAGAAGAAAAGGGAACGTGACCGACTCATAAGAAAAACGTCACCTTTGAGTCACTAAATATAACTGAACTGTAATCACTTATATGTGTGCAAAGTGTAATGGTTTATATTTAGTAATGGTGTGGGGGTATTCCGTCACTATGTGGTGGTGATATGTTGCCTTTGTGTGGGGGTATAATTCAGTCACTATGTGGTCGTGATGTGGTATTTGGTCTTACTAGAATTATTGGTAGTATTGGCGCTGGGATTCTGGTTTTGTAAAGTTATTTGGGTAAGATTAAAGTTATGATGTTATCACTTCGGTCTGCATAAATTGAAGCGAGACTGGGTGGGGCACCGTACAGATGGCAGAGACAGCAAGGCAAAGTGGGCCCCTAAGATAAACTCCTCTGGTGGGTCCTAAGCACCCCAGTCCGACACTGGAAGAGAGTAGTTGCCTTTAGATTAAAGGAGTTGTCTCATTTTAGACATTGATGGCATATTGATAGGATATGCCATCAATGTCTGATATGTGCGAATCCCAGAGAACGAGCACAAGCTCTGCTTGGCTGTATTTGAAACGACCACAGATTTTAATGGGAAAGTCCCGACTACCTTTACATTTAAAACAAATAGGTTTCGGGGCTCATTCTTGAGATCGGTGGAGGCCCCAGAGGTAAGACTCACACCTGTCAGACATTGATGGCAAATCCTATCGAAATGTCATCAATGTTCTATAATGAGACAACCTCTTTAACTCATAAAGAGACCATTTGAATAAATATATGGTCCTAAAAAGCAATCAATGTGGTGTAGGTTTAATGTTTATTCAAATACAAAAAACACCTCAATGGATAGGAGAGATGTGTACAAAACCTCTAGACCTAAATTCACAAATCTATCTACTTTAGAGGAAAAAGGTCATAAAAAATAACTTTTAATGATAAACTTTTAAAACCAGATAAACGCGCGACATCCAATACAACAATATCAAAATATATCCAAAAAAGACAAAAGAAAAGAACCTATGGTGTTTATTAGTCCTAAAAGGCCCTAATTAAACTAAACTTCCCTAACCAACAAACTTGCCTTTATCTAGCGTGCATGTCATGGTAGCGGCGTCTTTCTAATACAGCCGATGCTGTAACACCCAGACAGGGTAAAAGATGATTTCCATTATTTGGACATAGAGGTACTGCCAGCACCAGTAAGTAAGTTGCATACTCCATACATATGAAACCATTATAGTTTGCTCTGATATTTGAGTACAGGAGATGAAGTAATTTGCAATAATCTGGCAGGTACTTTCTTTCTTTTTTCCTGAATTTTTATATTGATTATTAACATTTTGCATTTGGCCGTATACTGTTTCCCTATTTCTCATTGTCCCCTGATGTGACCAAATAATATCTCTTGAATGGTCGAAACATGTTGGGATGGGACCATTAACTTTTTCAGGGCCAGTTCAGATAGGGTCAGTTTGGTGACGGGAACGCCCTTATCGGGGCGAAATACCTGTCTGTTGGTTAGGATAGGGCAGTTTAGTTTAATTAGGGCCTTTTAGGACTAATAAACACCATAGGTTCTTTTCTTTTGTCTTTTTGGATATATTTTGATATTGTTGTATTGGGTGTCGCATGTTTATCTGGTTTTAAAAGTTTATCATTAAAAGTTATTTTTTATGACCTTTTTCCTCTAAAGTAGATAGATTAATGTTTATTCAGACACCGCGTCATGGGCTGTTACAAGGAGTGCAGCCAATGTAACTGAGCTGAATAGATTTTTTTTCTCTTAACAGAAGAGGATAACAATGGGTCCTGATCTGGACCAAACAGGTATCAAAACTGTATAGGTCTAAAACTCACTTTGTTGCACATAGCAACCAATCAGAGCCAATAACAACCAATCAGGGCTCATAGCAACCAATCAGAGCCCGTAACAACCAATCAGAAATCATAGCAACCAATCAGAGATCATAACAACCAATCAGTGCCCATAACAACCAATCAGAGATCATATAACCAATCAGAGCCCATAGCAGCCAATCAGAGCGCCCCTTTCATTTCATATAGTGCTCTGGAAAAATAAGAGGGGCACTCTGATTGGTTGTTATGAGCTCTGATTGGTTGTTATGAGCTATAATTGGTTGTTATGGGCTCTGATTGGTTGCTATGGGCTCTGATTGGTTGCTATGAGCTCTGATTGGTTGCTATGGGCTCTGATTGGTTGTTAAGGGCTCTGATTGGTTGCTATGAGTTCTGATTGGTTGCTATGGGCTCTGATTGGTTGCTATGAGCTCTGGTTGTTGTTATGGGGTCTGATTGGTTGCTATCAGCTCTGAATGGTTGCTATGGGCAACAAAGTGAGTTTTAGACCTAGACAATTTTCATATATTTGGCCCCTGGCATGTGTCTTAGTTTGGGATAGCATAAGGAGCAGGCCTGTGTACACATATTTTGATATTTTTATGGACTGAATGCAAATGACTATTATCTTGCTCCATACACCTCGGAATGGAATACGTTAAGTGTCATATTCAGTATTTGTTTTGAAAATCTAAAAATACAGCTTCAGCCCAAATTGCCTTAAAATCATGAAATGGATGTCTTCTGTCTTGGCATGACGGTACAAAATAGCATGTGACTTTGGTCACGATCATAATCAGATTTCATTGCCAGGTTGTTTCGACACGGAGAATCATAAGATCCTTAACAAACAAGAGCTCTGTTCTTCTCATCCCAGAAAGAAGGAAAAATAAAATATCACTCTAGTTTTGTGATAACTTATATGTGAAAGGCCTGGTGGGCATTGCGGCTCATTAAAATCTAACGGCACATGCAAATTTATACAGTTTAGATCAATATCCCTAGTCCTCTCATGTGGTGTTCACGCTGGGCCACGAAGCTAAGAAACTGTATGAGGAGCATTTTGATGCAATCCACATCTGTAGTTGCCCATGTGTCTGTCTGAGACATGGAGGGAAGCCAGGTGGTCATACCTTCTTCAGGCTTGTAGAATAGTAGTTTTTACTGGTTAGTAGATTCAACTGTGGAAGGTTTTCCAACATTTTTAGATTTTGGCTAAAAAAATGCTTAGCTTTAGGAGCTTCTCCATTTTTTCAAGATAAATGGGAAATGAATTAGGGTCATTCCATTTCTCCATTGGAGTGGTCTAACATCTACACCCTCACCCATAAATCCACTATCTCTGGTTATATGGAGGAAAATAATTATAAAGTTTTATCAAGATGGTATAAGACCTGCTTGATAAAATCTAGCCGGCTACTTCAGATACTCATTGGAGATGCCAAATCTCTGTAGGATCTCACTTTCACATTCGGTCGGATTGTTCAGTCATAAAGGCCTTCTGGCAGGATGTTTTTTGTATCGCTACAATAAATTCTAAGGCTATGTTCACACGGCTTATTTGCGGAGCGCAATTACGCCCCACAATAACGCCGTGTGGATGGGGGCGGGGCGGGAGTGGGGGCGGGAGCGGGGGGCCGACACCTCGCCAGCCCATAGACTATCATTACTCGTGGTGCGTATACGCCGCTAGAAAAGGACATGTCACTTATCTCCCCCCACGGCGGATTTACCGAGCGGGAAGAGGAGACCTAATCCATAGTTCTCTATGAGAACTGTGGATTACCGTAATGACTGGGACTTATTCCAGCCGTAATTCGCGCAGTACAGACTGAATTTCGGACTGAAATACGTCCCATTTTAAGCCGTGTGAACATAGCCTTAGGGTCTAGTGTCTGTACTCTAATGGTAACCCTTCTATCTCTTCTTCCTGGGCCTGTTTGGATGGCTAAGAGGGAATTGCTGTGACAATTAGAGCCCAGAGCAACCACTCAACGCTCATACTGACCAATCAGAGCTCATAGTTACCAGAGCTCATAGTAACCAATCAGAGCTCATAGCAACCAATCAGAGTTCATAGTAACCAATCAGAGCTCCCCTTTAATATTTCCAGAGCACTATATGAAATGAAAGCTGCACTCTGGTTGGTTGCTAGGGGCTCTAATTGGTTGTTATGAGCTCTGATTGGTTACTCTGAGCTCTGATTGGTCACTATGAGCTCTAATTGGTTGATATGTGCTCTTATTGGTTGCTATGGGCAACAGAGGAAGTCTTGAATCTAGACAGTTTTCATACATGAGGCCTAAGTGTTTCTTGTACAACTCACTCCAAACATTTGTATGTGGTTTTCAATGTGGATCCACGGCCAAAACCACATGGAAATGACTGTAAATCTACTGTAAAAGTAGTGAGTGTAAAGACTGTAAATGACCCTAAATCTTCATGCAATAACATATAAATAACATGTAAAAAACATGGTTTTCAACAGCAGACTGCGACGAGTAAATTGTACTTCTCGCATGAACATTCCCTTACATGACCCTAATTTAATCCTTGGGAAGGAAATGCGTTGGGTATATTTTTTGGGGGGTGAAATTATTACTAATATTTTACCATTTGGGTACAGTATATCCTTTCCTTTTTGGATATCTTGTTCTAGGGTCTACCAGGGCTAAATAGTCCTAGGTTCCAGGTGGGGCCTCTCTTTTCAGGACGACGATCCCACATACACATTGATAGGTAATGCATGTTATAGGGTGTGCTAGGGACAGATACCCGACTGTATCCTTTGTTAGGACTTTTTGTATTGTGACGTATGACCTTACCTTATGGTTTTGTATTTTAATTAATTAAGTAAAAGATAAGTTTTATGTTACATCCCAGGATTTTTTTTGATAATTGTTGGACGTATCTATATGGGCTTGGAGTGGCCAACACACGTTCCATTTTTTGAACCTTAGATCCTTACATGACCAGGACAGATTATTATCCACCAGAAGTATACAATAAAGATTCCTAGTGAATGGCTGTGAGTAAGGATCTTACATATCATGTGGAATGGAAAATTGTACCAAATTTCTTTCAACAATGGACAGTATGTATTTGTTGTAATATCTCCTTTAAGGAGGTTCTATCACTAAGACAAAATGAAGCTCTTGGTTTGTTTTCTATGAGGCATGGTGATCGACTGTTATCACCAGGGAAAGCAATGTCTGGCCTTATATTCCCTTTGCAATGGCTATTGGAGAAGAAATGTTGCACTGAATAGTGGTATTTGGTAGCTATAGACGTAACAGCTACTATAGAACCCAAAAGTTGAAGGGACCACTCAGGAGCAAGAACATTGTACCTTTTTGTAGGGAATAACCAGAGGGTGGCTTTCTGCTATCTGAACACTACTAAATAGATTCCCAGATATTATATGGTGCTACTCTCCATACCTTTGGCTATTGATACTTATGCTGCTTTTTCAGTTTCCTACGAGGATCTATGAATTCTAGTTACTGTCCTGTTAGTGGTCATTCAAAAAAATTGGCTGCGCATATCATGCATGGATGCACCAGATCAGAAGTCTTCACCTCCATGATATCCATATGAGATAATATGCCATTTGGACATGGGTTGACTTTCCTCATAATTGCACAGATATGGCTGAGCTGAATTTTGCACTTTAACTTCCATGCAAGCATAATACAGTAGATGTACATGCATCCCCTTGATATCACTGTATGTTGAATACGTGTCCATTCTTTAATCATTCATGAAGCAGACATCACTCCCACTATATAGGGTATTCCATATGATGAATGTATCCAGCTTTAATAAATAGCTAAGCAGAAAACCATGGAAGTTTGGATTAGAACAATTCACATATTCTCTATGAAGGTACAATTGCCATTGCCATCGAGCTCATGAATTATTTATCAAAAAAAAAGAAAAAAAATTGCGAGCCCATATAATGGTTTGAAAGTTTTACTGGTTTAATGAAAAGTAATATTTTAAGAACTAAACTTGCAAAAGATAATGGTGCAATTTCGTGTCCTTTTTATCTTCAAGTATATAAAAAATGGATACTCTTATGTCTAGGTGTGCCTGGCTGTATGAAAATTCAATGCAAATAAGCCTTCACCCCTGTGGTACTTGCAACTGTTTTCTCTTTGATAACCCAATTATTGTCTCAAGAGCTGTGTCAATTGCTTCAGCGATCTCTTCTTCAACAAATCACTCCTGTAACCTCAAGCATTTTCCATTTGATTCTGCCATTTTTGACAGTTCAAAGCAATCAGAGACGGCCTCACAAGGATCGGGATTGATTTTATGTACTTGCTTATCATGTTAATTCCTTGAAAATCAGCCTTTTCATCCTTCTGTCTGATTATTGCTGTTAGAAAGACTGAGAAATGGAGAAGATCAAACAGGGCAGTTATAGGTAATATTATTGTCTGGGCCCAATCTTTAAATATGATGTGAAATAACACAACTACCCCAAACTGTCTGAAAGTTTATTCTACTTAATGGATGACCCAAACATACATTCTAATTTTAGGTCTACCCAATGCAAGTTCTGTAACTCTATACTACTGGGTCACATTCACAGATCTAATTGTACATAAAGGGATTAAAAGAAAGAACCACCTAAACCATAACTAATGCCTATGGGTGTAATTAAAATACAACTTTTAATATCTTAATTAAAACACACCAAACCATATAAATAATAAACAAAAAAGAGGCAGAACAGCGGAGCACTCACCCCGACAAGGGCGACCACACCGGAACACCCCAACAACATTCAACAGTACTACAAGAAGAATACTAGACACTTATAAACATCACAAAGACAAAAACAAGGACAGCATCCGCTCTTAATAGCGAGACACAAAAATAGTACTACAGACATAAGATTTATCACATACAGAACATGCAACCATATCCATATATTGATATATTAAAAGTTATATTTTAATTACACCCATAGGCATTAGTTATGGTTTAGGTGGTTCTTTCTGTATTTCTATGGTGTCAATGCCGGGTAATTATATTTTGTGGGTCTCCTCTACCCTTTATCTTTGAGAGGTTGTAGGTTTTTGTTTACATAAAGTGATTGGAAACCCCAATAAACCCCAATAAAGGGGAACTTTATACTAATCACAGAAGATACCAAAAGGACAAATGTATCTCACTAACATAAAAGGCAAATTGTATTAAATATCGATTAAAAGCAACTCACTTACCCTATAAGTGACCATAAACCCCCCCCCCCCCCAATACAACCTCCCTGTACATGCCCCCATTTTAACTTTCTGTTTAGACAGAAAGTTAAAATAAAGAACCTGTTGCCTATAGCCATTACTAGGAGGAGCTTACTGCATTTACTGCATATTGGTTATACATTGAACTCAATAATAAAACAGTATGCAGTAAGCTCATAAGCTCCCTCTAGTGGTGACAGCTAGCAGCAAGCTTTTTGATTTTATCTCTGTGTCTATAGAGGGGATTTGAAACCTCTGTACTAGAGAAAAGGAGCCCTGATTGATATAAAGGTTGTTAATAATAATAATAATAATCTTTATTTATATAGCGCCAACATATTCCGCAGCACTTTACAATTTGGAGGGTAAACGTACAGACATTACACATTAAAAGTACTTACAGATGAGACACAAGGTGTGAGGGCCCTGCTCGCAAGAGCTTACAATCTATTAGGGTGTACGGGAGAGACGAAGGGCAAGAAGTGCTAGATTTACAATGGTCCAGCCATGTGACATAAATATGTTTTTTTTTTACATAGAATTCGGATGAACCTGCCACCCTCTATATACATCTATATACAGTTAAGTGCTGAAAATGAGATGAGTGCGCTAGGGAGTGTGGGGGGAGGGGAGGGGTGTTAGCATTAGGGATTCTGGTAGGCCAGAGTGAGAAGATGTATTCTCAGGGCCCTTTTAAAGCTATGAGAGTTCTGAGTGCACCTGATCGCCCGCGGTAGCATGTTCCAGAGAACTGGTGCCGCACGTGTGAAGTCTTGGAGACGGGCATGGGAGGTTCGGATGATTGATGAGTGTAACCTGATATCATCAGCAGAGCGGAGAGAGCGGGTAGGGTGGTAGACAGAGATGAGGGAGGAGATGTAGGGAGGAGCAGCGTTGTGGAGAGCTTTATGAGTGAGAGTGATGAGTTTATGTTGTATCCTGTACTGGATGGGAAACCAGTGCAGTGACTGACACAGGGTAGAGGCATCAGTATAGCGGCTGGAAAAGAAAGACAGCCTGGGCTGTTCGGACGTTTGGGAGAGGGGAGAGTTTGCGGAGGGAGACCGATAAGAAAGGTTACGTAGTCGGACGAGAATGAAAAAAGGCAACATGAGAGTTTGATTTGTTTCTACAGTGGAAAAGGAACGGATTCTGGAATGTTCTTAGGTGCAGGTGACAGGAGGGGCAAGGGTTGGATTATGGTTGAAAGGACAGATGAATTAGTAAAACCCCCAGAAAGGGGGCCCTGCTGCTAGGATTTATGGTGGTCCCAACCACTGAGACGAAAGGGCAGGGTAAGGCTGTTAGTAGATGGTGGGTGCTAAAGTTCAGTTTTGTGAGGTTTAGTTTAAGATAAGGAGGACATGATGTCCGAGACAGCGACAGGCAGCCCCTGGTGTTTTGTAGCGAGCAGGAGTGATGTCTGGGAGGAGGTGTATAATTGGGTGTCTCAGCGTAGAGATGGTACTAAAGCCAAATTGCTGTGGTTTGTCCAATGGGGGCTGTATGTTTGGGAAAGGGAGGAGAGGCCTAAAAATGATCCTGAGGAACCCCAAACAGAAGAGGAAGGAGAGGAGGTGAACCTGAAAATGAGACATGAAGGGCGGTTAGAAAGGTAATTTTGAGAACCAAGGGGTGGGTGTCCTGGAGGCCAAGGTGCTGAGCTTGCGGAGGAGAATTTGGTGATAAACAGTGTAAAAAAACGCTGCTGAGAGACCCAAAAGAAGAAAAAATGAGTAGTTCCCTTTGAATTTAGCTTTGGGGAGTCTTTGGGACTTTAGTTAGAGCCGTTTCCGGGGAGTGTAGGGTGGGGAAAACCCTGATTGCAGAGGATCGAAAAGGGGTTTGTAGAGAGATGGGTTAGGGAGAGTAACCAAGCGTTCAGGGTTTGGAGATGAAGGGCGGGTTTTGAGACGGGTGGTGTTATCAGGCAGGTGGCCGAGTGGGCTTTTTCGTAAGGGAGTTATGACAGATGTTTAAAGGAAGATGGGAAGATCCAGAGGAGAGAGAGAGGTTACAGTTGAAATTTGTGAGAGATGATAGCTGGAGAAATAGACTGGACAAGGGGGGGGAAGGGGGTCATGGGAGGGGTGGTGGGGCGCGCGACAGCAGAAGCTGGACCTTCTTCTTCTGCTTCTGTCGTCGGGTCAAGAGCTGTGAGTAGGGGGGGGATGTGCGGGAGGGACCAGATGGCTGTGTTGGGGTTTGAGATGAGATTTTTCCCGGATTTTGTCAATTTTCTCTTTGAAGTGAGGGGCCCAGGTTTCAGCATGGAGGTCAGGCCCGGGGGCTGAGTTTTGGGGCCTGAGAAGGGAGTGGTGGTGTCAAAGGGGCGTTTGGGGGTTTTTGTGTAGGTTGCGATGGGGGGTGAAATATTTTTGTTTGGCCCTGTGAAGGGCAGTTTGATAAGTCTGAGCATAAATTTGTAGTGGAAAAGTCTGAGGTAGTTCGACTTCCCCCACAGACGTCCGCACATTGGAACATCGTGCGAGGCGAGTCGAGGTGTGTGATGGCTGTGGGTGTCTGATCTGGTGGTGCGGTTTTTGTGAGGGGCCCAATGTGTCCAGGGGGGTGGAAAGAGTTTTTATTTTTGTTTGGACGCCAGGCAGGGCAGGGAGAGGGGGGAGTTGGGGGGTGGGACTGTATGGATCTGTAAATTCGAGTGTTATGAAGTGGATTTTTTCTGAATGGGGGAGGGAGGTGTGCCCAGAGAGGGGAGAATTATAATGGGAAAGGGAAAATTTAAGTTTGTGTCAAGAGGTGTAAGGAGTTTTTAAAATTTAGAGTTTGAGGAACGGTTACAAAAAACAGATCCAGAGAGTTCCACCCTTGTGGGTGGGAGAGTTAGTAAACTGCGAGAGGCCAAGAGAAGGGGTTAGTGAAAGGATTGAGAGGAGAGGGAGATTTGGGGTCTCAATGGGGTGTTAAATAACCCCGATGAGAGTGAGTATTTCAGTAGAGAGGGAAATGAGGGGGCCAGGCAGCAAAAGACAGAAAAATGGGGGGGTGAGCCGGGGGGGTCTGAAAAACCGGACTCGGGGGGAAAATGGCTGAAGAGTTGAGGGGTGGACCTCAAAGGAGGGGAAAAATGAGTGAGGGTGCAGGGGAAGGAATGGTAGTGCGTGTGGGAGAGAAGTATGCCAATCCTCCACCCGGCCTGTTCTCAGGTCTGGGGGTGTGGGTTTAAGGTTTGGCCGCCAAAGGTGAGAGCGGAGGAAGTGGTGTCAGATGGGTGGGCAGTTTCTGTGAGGGTAGCAGGTTGAGGGAGTTTGGGGAGAAAAGGTCTGAAAAGCGTGAGTTTTTTGCAGACGGGTCTGGGGTTCCCCACAGCACATTTAAAAGGGGTGGAAATTGTCAGCGAAAAAGAATTAGGTTGCAGGGTTTCTTGGGAGGGGAGGTGGATGACAGTAAAGGAGGGGTGGGCCGGGGGGAGGAGAGATGTCACCCCAGAAGAAAAGCAGGAGAAAGAAAGATACGAGATGGGTTTGTGTGAGATGAGCGGCGTTTGTGCAGCAATATGGGCAGGTGGTTTGTGGTATTTGAAAAGGGAAAAGGAGGTGTGTGATGAAACATGGGTGAGGGAGGAGCGAGGCGCTGATGTGGATAAGATTCTCAGGGGCAAAAAAATGGGGGTAAGCCTGGAGGGGAGAGGGTGCAAGATAGACAGCAATATGAGCATGGTGAATGGGTTTTTTTTTTTTTTTTTTTTGAGAAGCTAATACTTCAGAAAAGGGTTCCTCCTGGCCCCCTTCGGCCCCCTTCCGGTCTAATTTCGGTTTTATTTCAGATACCTTGATTCAGCTTTTCAAACCTTTCATATCTGGTTCATTTACAGATTTGGTTTACTACTCTACATGGTATACTGACCCAAATGGTCAATCTGACCAAGCTAATAATTTTTTACTATCTATGTGGGTTTTATTAAATAGTGGGCCCACTGCCAGAAAGGTGAGTTACAAATAAGCCAGCAGAGGGGATGCTACGGGGAGAAAGTCGGTCATGCAATACAAATAAAAAGGGTAATTATTCAGGCAGAGATTGGGAGAAATTATGCATTTTACATACCAGAAACAGCAATTATAACATATACGCGAGACAAAAGATGGGGGGTGTAGTCCCTATTCACAAATTAAAATACCCGAAACGCAATTATCTTACAGCAGAACAAAGATGGGAGTGTAGTCCCCTTTTACAATTCAACTACCCGAACACAGCAATTATACATATACAGCAAAGACAAATGATGGGCGGTGTAGTCCATTATTCACAAATTTAACATACCGAAACCCGCAATTTATACATATCGCAGAGGAAAAATGATGGGGGGTGTAGTCCACTATTCACAAATTTAAAATACAGAACCGCATTTTTACATATAAGCAGGAAAATGTGGGGGTGTAGTCCACTATTCCAATTCAAAATACCAGAACACGCAATTATACATATAAGCAGAGGGCAAATGATGGGAGGGTGTCATATTTACAATTCAATACCAGAACACAGCAATTATACATATACAGCAGAGACAAATGATGGGAGGTGTAGTCCACTATTCACAATTCAACAAATGAATTAGGTAAGAATCCTGAGCCCACTGAGATTAGAAGAACGTCATTGTCTTTTAGAGTTCTATTCACGTCAAGGCTTGATGGTACGTAGTCATCAGCAACAGAAAGTAAGAAACAGTAATAGAAATAAACAATATGATATTTCTTTAGGAATGCTTTAACCTTCATTATTTTTTCCATGGTCTCTTGAAATAAACAGAGCAGGCAATTTTGTTCGATGGTATCTCATGAATCTACTCGATATAAAATATATATTTAGTGTGCACCAAGACAAACAGATAGAGTGCTCTGGGCAAAATTGTGCAGAATTACTTTTCTGGATACACCAAAACTGTGGCCCAATTTGTGGGAAAAAAACTAGAGTATATGCCTTGCACTACATGTAGTATGGCTTTAAGACACTTTTTGTGTCTCTTTCAACAGTGGAAGGTGGCTTAACTGAAGAGGTGTTGTTTGAAATTTTACACAATTTACAATTGCATCAAAATTTTAGCACAAAATATTGGTGTAACGTAAGTAAACCAACAAGTGTTAAAGTTAGACAGCAATATCTGAAGAAACGTCAAATTTATCAAACTGCATGAGCCATGGTGATAAATGTGATGCATCTATAGACTGCCTATTCTAAGTTTACGCTGTTTTAAACACATCATTGCCTCATTATATTATGTTTAATGCAAGTCCTGAGCGAGTGGTGCCTGACACAAGGATTCACAGTATATAAAAGAGACCGCAGGGTCAAAATGTTGTATATTATCCTTCAGGCCCGCCGCTGGTCATACCCAGAGTTGGACTGGTCTATAATAGTACTCCATTAATAAGCCCCAAAGCTCCTGCAGAAGACAACCCCATTGACTTGATAACTTAACATTAGATTTCTTTCTCACGAGGTGATTGCACCACGACAACAGAAGAAACATTTTTCTGTTTTTTTCTTTGAGACTCCATATGTAACTCAAGAACTCCCTAGGTCAAAAACCCATCTCCAGCATCTAGTACATTTATACAGGCAGTCCCCGACTTACACTGTTCCGACTTACATCTGTCCCCTAGTTACAAACGAGGACTTATGGGGCATGCTGGCACTCGTAGTTCTATCTTCCACAGCAGATAGAACTGTGGAACGACAAGTTCCAGCATGCCACAGCAGCAAATGAGGTGAAAATGAAGTGATATCTTCTTAACAGGGGCACAGACAGCAAAACAAATGTAAAAACCCTTCCCTGCACTATCCAAAACTAAAAGAAAACCTTTTGTGCTGCAGTTACATTTAATAAATATTCCTGTTCCGACTTACATACAAATTCAACTTACAAACAAACCTATAGTCTCTATTCTGTTCATAACCCAGGGACTGTCTGTATATGATATATTTTAGATGACCAGATCCCTTCATCATGTAATATAATTGCAAAATGCTCTGGAAGACCAACCCTTTCTTTTGTAAGTTTTTTTTAATTTATTCTTTTGCCCCGTAATTATAATTATGGCCTTGTTTACCCCTGAAGATGCCACTTTAGGTGGCAAAACATGGCGGGGTAGGGGCAGTGATGTTATTTTAGGTCTTAGGCAGGGTGCACAATATATTTAAGTGTTGAAAGTTTTTGTGCAGCACATGTTGGAACAATATATCTATGCATTTAATGAATGTGTACTGGACAATATATAAATACCATATATACTCAAGTATAAGCCGGGTATTTCAGCACACTTTTTATGTTGAAAACCCTCCTTGGCTTACCCTCAAGTCAGCCATCGGTGTCCATGGCCCGGGTGCCAGCGGTGATCTCTTCAACTGTCTGCATCTCATCAGCTGAAGACACTATTGTGAAGCAGAGAGTGAGCACTCCCTGCTCTACAGAGGACTCTGAAAGGTTGCAAGCAGGCTGATGACATCACACCCCTGTGTCGGGAAGAAGGCGGAGTGCCTTGGGGCAGTGGGGGAGAGAGGTGAGTACTTGTATTTTTTATTTTTTAATGCTGACATGGAATATTTGCCTATACCTGCCTATAGGGGACATTAAACTGCCTATACCTGCTTATGGTGGACATTAAGCTGCCTATACCTGCCTATGTAATTTTATTGGTATCCATTTTTATTTTTTAAATCTACCAGTAGCCGCTTCATTTCCCACCCTAGACTTATACTCGAGTCAATAAGTTTTCCCAGTTTTTGTGGCAAAAGTAGATGCCTAGGCTTATATTCGATTGTGCTTGAGTATATACAGTATATGTTTTTATGGTTTTTAAAATATTTAGAATAGTGTTAACATTTCAAATTTTTTGGTGTTTCAGGTACTAAACCACCCAGAGCTATGGGATAAGGGATCCCCTGATTATAGTAATCGAAACTTTAAAGACCAGGCCTCGGACCACATATGTGCGTTGATGTACCCAGGGGACTAGATCGGCTTTGACATTGGATTGCAGGGGCTGATCCGTAAGTGATTTGTAATATTTCTATAGCAATACTTTAATTTGGTTTGTGCAAATGTTTAAAAAGTCATTCATATTGTTCTTGTGAGTTAAGACTTGTCACGTGTCTCTTTAATATGGTCACATCTGCGCATATTCCACAGAGAGGCTGCAGCCCTGATGTACATGTAACTTACATCAAAACACAAGCACGTCAATGCCGTCGCCTCTCTGAGGCACTTGCGCTTATGTCACTATGTGGAACTCAGAATGCTTTAATTGCCATAATGCCAAAATTATGCAGGCTACAAATGTAATCCTTTTTTTTCATTTGTCAACAGTTGAGGATGTCAAAAAGCGGTGGAAGGGTGTGAGTGACCGCGTCCTGAAGTGGAACTGTTTGGGGGAAAGAAGTGTGGCCTCTCCCTCCGGTCGTCCAAAGGTTCCATACCATAATGAGCTGGCCTTCATCCTCCCTCAGCAAGGACTCTGGCAGTAAGTAATTAATATTTATGTAATAGTTGTTCAATGATAACAACATACAGCATTATTAATTACTTCTACTGTATATTTTTTCCATTGGTCGTCTGGAAATGTTCGACTAGCCATGGAGCCATTCCCCACTGTGGAAGAAGAATGCCAGCAAAGGGAGAGGGAACCTACACCCTTTATTGCCGCCTCAACCCCCAGGAAACAGAGGGGAGGAAGAAGACCTGCCAGGACCTTCATGGGGGAACTCTCCATGCCCTCAGCAGTGGCCACAACTTCTAGCACTTCTGCTGCTGTTGCTGACCCAAAAGCCACCCCCAGACTACATCTCCGCACCCTTGCACGCACCTCTTCCAGCTATCCAGTGAGAGAAAGGGTTACAGAACTGGAGGCAGAAAAATGTGGTCTCTCCTTTATTCAACAGAGATGACAGATATGATCATTTTGCCTATTTCATTGCATATCACTGCCGCCATCTGCAACTTGCTCAACCAGACCACTACATGGCGTTCTGTCTCATCTCGGCGGCAGTATTTGACTCACCACAGTCCACGCATGACATCAGTCTGCTTGCCTCTGGTCTGCGGTGGATTGCGTGTGGTGGAAGGTGCTCAAACCCTTATCAGGCGGTTTGAGTCCAAAATCCTCTGGACCGAACCATCTTTCCAGCCCCCTCCATTTCCACAACCCACTCTTCCACTGCCTCCACAACCTGCTCTATAACCACAATTACCTCCTCAGCCTACTCTACCACCAGCTCCACCACAATACCTGCCCACTGCTGGTGTTAGGTATCACCCCTATCAACATTATCAATGCCATAGCAGTGGGTACCCCTATCCCATCCAATCCCAACCAGGTACACTGTCTTCTCCTTCACACTTTTTCTCAACCTATAACGACATATTATACAGTCATATGAAAATGTTTGGGCACCCCTATTAATCTTAATCATTTTTAGTTCTAAATATTTGGGTGTTTGCAACAGTCATTTCAATTTGATATATCTAATAACTGATGGACACAGTAATATTTCCGGATTGAAATTAAGTTTATTGTACTAACACAAAATGTGCAATATGCATTAAACCAAAATTTGACCGGTGCAAAAGTATGGGCACCCCAACAGAAAGGTGACATTAATATTTAGTAGATCCTCCTGTAGCTTTTAATCAGTTCCTGGATCCTGGATGAAGGTATTTTTGACCATTCCTCTTTACAAAACAATTCAAGTTCAGTTAAGTTTGATGGTCGCCGAGCATGGACAGCCCGCTTCAAAGTATCCCACAGATGTTCAATGATATTCAGGTCTGGGGACTGGGATGGCCATTCCAGAACATTGTAATTGTTCCTCTGCATGAATGCCTGAGTAGATTTGGAGCTGTGTTTGGGATCATTGTCTTGCTGAAATATCCATCCCCGGCGTAACTTCAAATTCATCACTGATTCTTGTACATTATTCTGAAGAATCTGCTGATACTTAGTTGAATCCATGCGACCCTCAACTTTAACAAGATTCCCGATGCCGGCATTGGCCACACAGCCCCAAAGCATGATGGAACCTCCACCAAATTTTACAGTGGGTAACAAGTGTTCTTCTTGGAATGCTGTGTTTTTTGGACGCCATGCATAACGCCTTTTTGTATGACCAAACAACTCAATCTTTGTTTCATCAGTCCACAGGACCTTCTTCCAAAATGAAGCTGGCTTGTCCAAATGTGCTTTTGCATACCTCAGGCGACTCTGTTTGGCGTGCTTTCAGAAAGGCTTCTTTCGCATCACTCTCCCATACAGCTTCTCCTTGTGCAAAGTGTGCTGTATTGTTGACCGATGCACAGTGACACCATCTGCAGCAAGATGATGCTGCAGCTCTTTGGAGGTTGTCTGTGGATTATCCTTGACTGTTCTCACCATTCTTCTTCTCTGCCTTTCTGATATTTTTCTTGGCCTGCCACTTCTGGGCTTAACAAGAACTTCCATTTCCTTACTATGTTCCTCACAGTGGAAACTGACAGGTTAAATCTCTGAGACAACTTTTTGTATCCTTCCCCTGAACAACTATGTTGAACAATCTTTGTTTTCAGATCATTTGAGAGTTGTTTTGAGGAGCCCATGATGCCACTCTTCACAGGAGATTCAAATAGGAGAACAACTTGCAATTGGCCACCTTAAATACCTTTTCTCATCATTGGATACACCTGGCTATGAAGTTCAAAGCTCAGTGAGGTTACAAAACCAATGTTGTGCTTCAGAAAGTCAGTAAAAAGTAGTTAGGAGTATTCAAATCAATAAAATGATAAGGGTACCCAAATTTTTGCACCAGTCAAAATTTGGTTTAATGCATATTGCACATTTTGTATTAGTACAATAAACCTCATTTCAATCTGGAAATATTACTGTGTCCATCAGTTATTAGATATATCAAATTGAAATGGCTGTCGCAAACACCTAAATATTTAGAACTAAAAATGATTAAGATTAATAGGGGTGCCCAAACTTTTTCATATGACTGTATATATTTTTTTATAATTATGTTACTTATTTTCCGGTTCTGTCCTGTAATTTTTTTTAAAGTGTCTAAATTGTAAATATGTAATGTTTACAGACTGTTTATCTTATGTTCATACAGAATTTATATCTAATGTTGATACTTGTATATAGAGATGGGCGAATTTCTCAAAAATTCGATTCGGTGACTTCGCCGAATTTTCTGACAAAATTCGTTTCGGTCCGAATTACTTCGGGACGAATCATGTTAAAAAACAGCTATTTCCAGGCTGCAGAGAGCCTGTAGGGTGCTGTAGAACATTGTGCCAAGCTTAAATATGCAGAGTGAGCTTGGTTTGGTCTTCATACAATGTTGTGTTTTAGTATGACACGCACATGACTGCCGCCACTCTTAGAATCGCTTCACTATAAAATTCCCTGGGCACTTAAGAGGGCAAAACTGACCAAAAAAGTGAAGCGGGAATGTTGCCTAATAAAGTCAGAGAAAGCTGGAAAAAAACAAGCTGAGGGCTCAGGTGGCAACATCAGTGACAGAGCGTGGAGGTGACGGCGGCAGCCACAGCAGCATGAGGTCAGAGAGTGGCACAATGACATTCTGGAGGTGGCAAAAACAGGAGTAGGCCACAGAGTGGCACAATGACACAGTGTGTAGGTCACGGCAGCAGCCACAGCAGCAGCATGAGGTCAGAGAGTGGCACAATGACACAGTGTGTAGGTCACGGCGGCAGCAGTATGAGGTCAGAGAGTGGCACAATGACATTCTGGAGGTTGCAAAAACAGGAGGAGGCCACAGAGTGGCACAATGACACAGTGTGGAGGTCATGATAGCAGCAGCATGAGGTCAGGCAGTGGCACAATGACATTCTGGAGGTGGCAAAAACAGGAGTAGGCCACAGAGTGGCACAATGACACAGTGTGGAGGTCACTACAGCAGCAGCATGAGGTCAGGCAGTGGCACAATGACATTCTGGAGGTGGCAAAAACAGGAGTAGGCCACAGAGTGGCACAATGACAGAGAGTGGAGGTGACGGCGGCAGGAGCAACAGCATGAGGTCAGAGAGTGGCACAATGACACAGTGTGGATGTCACGGCACCAGCAACAGCAGCAGCAGCATGAGGTCATAGAGTGGCACAATGACAGAGTGTGGAGGTGGGTGGCAATACCAGTCCCTGGTAAAGATGGTTGGTGGCAGATGGAGAAAATGTCAGCAGATGTGTGGCATCAGGCGGGTGGCGGCATCAGAATAGTGGCTGAGGCAGATAGTTTGAACCCAGACTCATTTCTCACAGTTTGGGTGGGGCGTCATGGCTGATGTAGTCTGATGCCTAAGGCATTGGTGTGTGGAAATCCTGGCCAATCCACGCCTGATTCATCTTGAAAAAGGTCAGTCGTTCCACATTTCCCATGGACAAGCGGGTTCTCCTTGGGGTAACGGTGGCCCCCACCGCACTGAACACCCGCTCTGATGCCACACTACTGGCCGGGCAAGACAGCTTCTCCACTGCAAACTCGGCAAGTTAGAAAATCCACTAATTTCACCAGACAATGCTTCTGCTCCAATGTCCTCCTCCTCCTCCATTTCAGTCCCCACCGGACTCATGTGGTCGCGAGATGTAGTCGCCACGTCTCCAGTCCCCTGCCCAGACAGATTTTTCAGCATCTGTTCTAGGACTTGAAGCAGTGGAATGACGTTATTCATCCCGTAGTCCTGGCGACTGACAAATAACGTGGCCTCCTCGAATGGCCTCAACAAAAGTCAGGTGTCACGCATGAGCTGCCACTGGCTGACATCAAAGTTACACAGGGGAGTACTCCTGTCTGCCTGGATCATCAAAAAATCGTTAAAGGTCTTTCTCTGTTCATACAGTCTGTCCAACATGTGCAGGCTTGAATTCCAACGGGTGTAAACATCGCATATCAGAGTGTGTGGGGGGAGGCCGTTCTGCCGATGCAACTCGAGGAGGGTGTTCCTGGCTTTGTAGGAATGGATGAAGTAAGATCGGTGGAAGACTTCAGGAACCTTTTCACAACCAGATTGAACACGTGCGCCATGCAGGGTGCATGGACCATCCCTCCTCGGTGCAGCACAGACACCATGTTCCTCCCATTGTCCGTCACCATGGTTCCGATTTGCAGTTGGCGCGGAGAAAGCCACACATCGATTTCTTGCTGCATGACGCGGAGCAGTTCCTCCCCTGTGTGACTTCGTTCGCCGAGGCAAGCCAGGTGTAGAACTGCATGACACCGCTGTGCCCTACACATGTGGTATGATGGAGCAGTACTTGTGGAGGCTGAGATGGTGGTGGTGGTGGAGGAGGAGGCGGACATTGGCGCAGGAACTGCAGTTTGACAACGTGGAGTAGAAAGTGCCATCTCCTGTCAAAGTTGTTGGTGTGCCTGGGCAGGAAGCACATTCACCCAGTGGGCCGTAAAAGACATGTACTGGCCCTGACCGTAGTTACAGCTCCAGACGTCCGCGCTGCCGTGCACCTTGGAACAAACTGATAAGCTCAAGGACTGGCCCATCTTCTTTTCTGCATATTTATGAAGTGCTGGTACTGCCTTTTTGGAAAATAAATTAGGGCTTGGAACTCTCCATCTCGGCTCGGCACAAGCCATAAGTTCTCTGAACGGTGCAGAGTCCACCATTTGGAAAGGGAGGGACTGCAGTACCAACAACTTGGACAGGAGCACGGTCAGCTTCTGCACCTTAGGATGGTTGGACGCATACTGTTGTCTCTTTGCAATCGCCTCGCTGAATGACTGCTGGCGCCATGAGTAGCGAGGAGCAGGAGCATCTGGACTGGGAGATGATGGCAAAGAGAAACAGCTCCCTTCTGCAGAGGTGGTGAAGCCTTGACTGGCTGCAATGGCATGCGTGCCACTGGGCGCTGCTGCTGCTGTTGCTGCGGCGGCAGGATGGACCACCACATCTGAGCCACGTTTCTCCCAGGCCACCGGATGGTGACGCTGCATGTGTTGACGCAGGGCCGTGGTGCCAACGTTAGCTCCTTGGCCACGCTTCACTTTCTGTCTACAGATTCTACATATACCCATATTCGGCTCCTCCGGTGTCTTAGCAAAGGACTGCCACACCGCCGAGTATCTGATTTTGACACCAACGCTCCGCACTGAGTGACTACTACCGCCGCTGAGCCCCTGTGTCGCTACTTTCTTGGACCTGCGAAGCGGGTTTTTTTACCCCGTGGCCGCTTGGCTCCCGAACTTACACTGCTGCTATCCTGCTGACTCACGGCCACACAACCCACTTGCTGGCTGCGCCGCTGCCTGACGCGCAAGCTGACGCCCTCTTCTCCTGACGATGATGAAGCCCTTGCCTCACCCGGCTCCCAAGTGCGGTCGGCTACATCATCATCTATTTGTGTTTCATCGTCACTGCTGTCCTCATCACCGGTCTTGGTATGCAGAGGCTGACCCCTCACTCCCATGCCACTCTCAACATCTATACTTTGCCACCTACTGCAAGAAGCAGGGCGGTGAAAAAGAACATTTCTTTTAGTGACCACAACAGCAGAACAACGCTTAATTAACCCCTGTATCTAAATCGCGCAAAAGAAATGGCAAAAGAAATGAGCAACCAAAAATTACCAGCTTTGTAGCGTGTTAAAATGGCGTGTATTTTACGGTACACACCAACAGAAAAACTTGTAATTAACCTTCGGTTGTGATTTATGCTACAGGCAAAATGTCTTTTTTGGCGGTGAAAAAGAACGTTTCTTTTAGTGACCACAAAAGCAGAACAACGCTTAATTAAGCCCTGGATGTAAATTGCACAAAAGAATTGTGCACCCACAAACTACCAGCTTTGTAGCGTTTTACAATTGCGTGTATTTTACAGTACACAAAAAGAGAAAAACTTGTAATTAACCTTCGCTTATGAATTATGCAACAGGAAAAATTTCTTTTTTGGCCGTGAAAAAGACGGTTTCTTTTAGTGACCACAACAGCAGAACAACGCTTAATTAACCCCTGGATGTAAATTGCGCAAAAGAAATGAGCAACCAAAAATTAAGTGGTATTTGGATTGTAAAAACGCTGTTTCTTTAAATGAATATAACAGAAACAGGCTTAGATAACCCTTGGATATTCAATGTGTTGTGAGCAGATAGCATTAAAATGTATATGCAGCTGCATTGGACGCACACTGGACTTCAGACCCAATACCCCACAAAATCAGAAATAGAACGTTAAGAGAAGCAGTCTCTGAGACAAGCTGAGACACCCCCCAAAAATCGCTGTATAAAAATGAGTTCTTTAGTAAGAGATATCATTAGCAGCCGCGGCAGCACCTTCCCTGATCAGCACAGGGAGAGCGGTATGAGCTCCCAGCGTCGCGCCCGGACTTATATAGTGCGGTGACGTCACAGAATCCCGCCGGTCTCTGATTGGCTTCATCTCTGCACATGTCATGCAGGCTATGCCCTTCTTCCTCCCAGAGTGCTTTGCCCCATGTAGCGCCATGTGCTCGCAGCCATTTTATCAATCAAAAACACACTTCGTTCCCGCGAATCACCCCAAACTTCAACTTCGTTCAGAACCGAAGTTTTCCTGAAATTCTAAATGAATTCCACTTCGTTAGAATCAATTTGCCCATCTCTACTTGTATTATTTATTGATTGCTGGCACTTTATAAATGGTTGTTTATGTTTGGGCGGGGGAGTTGGTAGTTGATGGGTTTATAATTTTTTATTATTTATACTAAACAAAAAATTGTAATAAATTATATTTTTGTACAATTTAATCCTTGTTTTGATATATTTCATAGTACATCACGTACATAAAGATAATGTTTTAACCATTTAGGACAGATTTATTTTGGTGTATTTCAATGAATTTTCTTACAAAAATTGGAGACAAATACAAAGACAACAAAAATGAAGTTTAAAAAGATTAACAAAATGAAGATTAACAAAAGATAACAAAGGACACGACTGCAGCTAATGCACTCAAAATGGCAACTGTAGCCTTAAAAGAGAGTGACTTGCTATAGCTTCACCTGTAGGGTGGAGTTGGCTTGACTTTTAAAAACCAGTAAAAACTGACAGAAACATTGTTCAAAAACCGAACCAAAAATCATGACAAGAAACTAAAACATCAAAAAATCTGGTTGGAAATCAAGCAGATTTTGACAAACAACTAAATACTCAGGGTTCAAAATGGGTTTAGGATTTGGCTTCCAACGAGTTTTTCATCCTATGCTGTGTAGACCTAGCCTTACACTAATAAACATCAGGCAATCACAAAAAAAGGGGCCTGTCCTAGTGACATGTTCAACTGCATGCATGGGGGTACCTGTCGCCATTGCAATTGTTATGGGGTCCAACGGCAAAAGCGCCCCAATCCGGTGAAAATAGAACCTTTTTGTAGGGGATAACAAATTGATGGCTTTTTGTCATCTAGCACTACTATTTGGATTTTATATATATTGTCTTATTATCCATACTTCTAATTATTGCTATTTGTGCCACTTTTTGAGTTTCCTATCATTAGGTGGTGGGGCCCATCTCATTGTGCTATGGGGCTCTATGAATTCTAGTTATGCCCCTGACTGCAGGCTTAGCATGGATGATTTTGGCTCTAATGGTGCCAAAATTAAGGGAGCACTGTTTAAAAGCATCAAAAAAGGTACATCTGTACAATGTCCGGCACTGGGTCATCGAACAGGCGGGACTGTATATGTATATATCTCGTACTGATCAGAGGGCTGGTTACATCCTTAATTATTTTTCATGTAAAATCCACCCCTATTTATGAAACATGGCTGGACCATTGTAAACTTGGCACTTCTTACCGTTATGTTTCAACCCATACACCCTAATAGATTGTAAGCTCTCACGAGCAGGGCCCTCAACACCTTGTGTCTCATTTGTAAGTACTTTTAATGTGTAATGACTGTATGTTTACCCTTGAATTTGTAAAGTGCTGCGGAATATGTTGGCGCTATAGAAATAAGGTTTATGATTATTATTATTATTACCGGGGCCTAGATTATTTCGAATGAAGTCCAGAGCAGAGAGTCAATCAGAGAAAGTAGGCGGGTACTGGTAATGTACTCTCCATCCTCATCAGCTCAATATGAGTGTAATACACTTGATTTTATATATTAAGGGTGTGTTTGGTTTAGAAATTCCACATCTTCTTGGGTAATTTTGAATGAATAGAGCTTCCTACCATGTAGAGAACCTTACATCTGTATATCACATGGACAGTACAAAGATTTAAATTTTTTAAATCAATGCTTTATTTCTGAAGGGTAACTAAAAATTCACAGATTAAAGTTGATTAGTGGTGGTCCCAACAGCAGAACACCCTGTAGCAATGGAGATCAGGAGTAGCATTGTACTGCAAATTTGAGTTAAAATGCAATTCAACCCGAATGTGAGTACTTTGATTCAGGTTGACCGGAATCAACTTTTGGTGAAAATTTGGTTGTAAGTATAACGTAACCCTGAATAGCTTTTTTTTTTTTAAAACTAGTTTTGCACAGCTTAACTTACCCACTCCCCAGTGTTTCTGCTCCGACATCTCTTCCAGTTCAATGTCACATAGGTGACCCTTATTTGCCGTTGGATGTCAAATGGAAGTGATGTCAGAGCAACAGTGTGGCAGAACTGGAGGTGCTGGGGAGCAGGTAAGTTAAGCTATTGAAAACCAGTATAAAAAAGTAAAAATACTTTTAACCTAACCATAACCTAACCCTAACCCTAACCATAATTTAAGGTTAGGGTTACAGTTAGGGGGAGTTGACATGACGAGTTTGGATGCAGATTCTGGCCGCAGATTCCACGCCGAGAATCAGCGTATAAACCATGTTTCGTTCAGACGGCACTGATATTACATGAGTATTAAAAATAAAGTGCCGGTACTGAAATCCACCTTGGGCAGTCCGGATCATTTCCTGTCCGTGCCGAGAACCCGCCAAGTGGGCTTACTCTTAGGCTATGTTCACATGGCTTAAATTGAGGTGCATTTCGCTGAGTATTTTGCGGCGTACTTCTAATACAAGCAAAATACACCCCAGTCATTACGGTAATCCACAGTTCTTATAGAGAACTATGGATTACGCCTCCTCTCCCCGGGCGTACAATACGACACGCAGGGAGATAAGTGACATGTCATTTATTCACAGCGCTTACGCGGCGCGAGTAATGACTGTCTATGGGGCCGGTGGGCTGCCGGTACCCCTGCATCGCGGGAGTATGCGACGGTCGGCGCAAGCTCCCGAACACCCATAGTAATTGTGGGGTGTACTGTACGCCCTGCAATTAGCCATGTGAACTTAGCCTTATAGTCAGAATCAGAACTAG
This sequence comes from Phyllomedusa bahiana, assembly GCA_025379985.1. Taxonomy (NCBI): domain Eukaryota; kingdom Metazoa; phylum Chordata; class Amphibia; order Anura; family Hylidae; genus Phyllomedusa; species Phyllomedusa bahiana. Next base: position 68,208 of record JAODAL010010478.1, on the reverse strand, counting down.
TTTCAGAGTTAGCATCAGGACACCCCAGACCCAGATTTTTTCACAAATTTGGTACAACTGGTGTTGAACTCAATGGAAAGATTCCAGTAACACTAGTCAGGAGACCTAACCACAATAGCTAGTATTTTCATTACTGGCTTATTGTCCTTACATGACTGGACACACAGGGAATTCTTGGTTGATTGCTGTTAAATGGTCACATAAAAATAATAACTACTGAGAAAATGTTTGAAACATTCAAAAACTAAAGAAGTAGGAGACGCCAGTGCTTTTTTTTCTAATATTAATATTTATTTTTAGGCATTAAGGATTTTTATTATTGATAATAAAGGCATCAAATGTATTAAAGTTTTTCTAAAATTGATTGTCACATCGATTGGAGGATCGGAGAGTATTTATTGCTGGTCTGGTTATCTCAATGCAACCCTGATGAAGGAAGCCATGTAGTCTTTCGAAGCGCGTTGGTAGTGTTGAGAGTTAAACAGGCTTCTGTAGCTTAGGTGACGTCCCCTTACTCCACCAACCAGTTTTTATGCATTGGAGACCTGAGCGCTGTCGCCCGGAGCATTTGGTCAGTTAAGATACACACGTTCCCTATTCTTGTTTATTAAGTGGATCATTGTGCATAAAGTATTGCTGAATACTACAGTTGAAAGGCGCTCCTTGCTTATAAGTATGTGTCAAAACCTTCTCACAAATTGTCTGGTGACTTTGTGTGTTAATTTGGCTATTACTTGTGCACTTTGGAACGATTCCCCGTGACATTATATTGAGATACTCAAAGTGAAGAGATCAGGTGCTGATCGTTGTTACACTGTTTGCTATTATATTGTTTGTTGCCACATTGATTACTACATTTGGATTACTGTGTTGCTTGGTTATTGAAAAGTTAAAGGGGTTGTCTCACTACATGATTCATCTCACCTCAGTCCCGTTTTCCTGGTTTAATTTAGAATTCAGGGGCGTGTTTACTGGCTTCTACTAGGCTGCAGTAGAAGCCAAGTCTGTAGCTATAGCGACCAGTGCTGGCAGCCTATCAGGTCTGCAGCTATAGCAACCAGTGCTGGCAGCCTATCATGAGAGATGGAACAGGTCCATAGCTATAGCAACCAGTGCTGGCAGCCTATCAGGAGAGATTGAACAGGTCTATAGCAACCAGTGCTGGCAGCCTACCATGAGAGATTGAACAGGTCTGTAGCTATAGCAACCAGTGCCGGCAGCCTACCATGAGAGATTGAACAGGTCTGTAACTATAGTGACCTGAGGAGCTGATGCAGCTCATATAAGACGGGATACCTGAGAATGGACACATATTGCAAAGTGACATGTTTTTGCAAGATCTTTAACAGAAAAAGCAATCCTTGTCGTGAGACAATCCCTTTATCGCTGGTATCTCCTACTTCTGTTTATAACTGATCATTGACTTTTGGGGAATAAGTGGGGAAACCCCTCTGACACTCCTAGTAGCTTTATTTTAACTATTGGCCCTTGTACTTTACAATGAAAACATCCAAAAATGAAGCAACCATTTTGTCCCCATTCTTTCACCTACTATCGCTTGCATTGGCAGAAGACTCACGTCATTTTGTCCATATCAAAAAGAAAAAAAATGTACTTTACGTTAAACTCATCAGAGGGTTGCTTTTCGAAATGAATTTTAATGATTGCAACCAGTGTGTGTTCTATGCCAATACCATCATCAAATAAAGTTGTACATTAAAAAAAAAAAGGAAGGAAAAAGATTTGGTCCAGGGGCGATTAAGAGTCTGTGTTTAGAACTTGTCTTTCTTCTGCGTTTAGCCGTACACGATCACACTATATCAAGTATATTTTATGATAAACATGTCGAGTCAAAGAAACATTAATGAAGCAATTCCCCAAATAAAACAGACCATCATATCTGAATTGCAGCAGAGAGAGAAAGTGGGGTCTTTGTAGTTTAATCAAGATCAGAAGACTTGTTTTCAGCGTCTGTCATCTTTAATTTTACGGCACTTCATTTCAGAGTGGGACAGCCGGGGTCACATGCAATTAAAACACAGGCAAGATTTGTCTTGTGAAATCTTAACATAAAAAGTAATGTGTTAGTTCATTTTAACTTTTTCACTGAACTCAGCGAAAGTCACTAATTACTTTTCCCCCCTCTTGTCACCTTTTTCAATATAGTGCAGATTTTTTTTTCTATAATTTTTTTTTTTTTTTGCCTACAATACGAAGAAGTTTCGAATTTTCATATCAAACGTACAGCCATGGATAACAGAATGAATCTGGAAGGATAAGGAGAAGATTGAAGTTTTTTTTTTTTAGAAATACATTTTAAATACATCTAAGCCCTTCTTAATTTAAGACTCCATTGGATGAAAAGATACAAAAAGCCATTAATCTGCTTAACCGGGGCAGGTAGGAATACAGATCTCAAAATGACTCATAAATGAAGGGAGTTTAATGCGATATTGGGACAAATGGACTTAAATTTATCTGTTAGAGGGAAATGTAGGGAATCAGTTTAGGGCCTGTTTTATACCTAGATGACAGTCAATTCATCACAGTGATTGGTAAATTGCAAAGACCCTTATTAACCTTATTGGTAAGGAGCTTAAAGGTTCATTGAATGCACAAAATAGACTTGCTTATAGTCATCCCTGCTGCTTTTGATACTTTGTAAAGAAAACCCTTTAGATTCACATCCCAATCTCCCGTTCAAGTAGTCTGCTAATTTAAGTGCGGCCGAGGGAGCCGTATAATGGAAATAATAGGAATTCACATGAGGCTGTAGCTTTAAGCCTCTCCGTCTAGAGCACCTGGAGAACGTCTTAAGGGTTTGCTCTTTTGAAGATATTTTTTTTTTTTGGAAACGAGAGCTGTTTTTTTAATTTTTTTTTCTGCGAGTAACCAGGGATTATTTTTGATACCTGTCCAAAAGAGTTATGTCTACACCAATTTCCATCCCATGCCGCTAATTAACCTTATTGTATGCAGGAAACAGTCAATTTAATACCTGCATTCTTTCTGTAATGCCAAGTAAAATGAAATCTAGTGTGAAATCTAGTTAGCGTTTGCTGTTTTTGAAGTCATTTTGAAGTTCCAGTTGTGCTGACTGTGACCTTAGAACTGATAGCTGGGAAATGTTAAGCCTGCGTTCTTTTTTTTTGCATTTCAAATACATCATTTTCACTTTTTAGTGTTAGGTCTCACCTGGACTTTCTGGCAGTCAGATATTTATTATCTGGAAGACAGAGTCAATTTTCTTAAGACTCACAGATGAGGGATTTTCAACAACATCTTCAAAGCGATAGCAGGAAGAAAATCATATATTATATTATACTCAATCCAAAAATAAATTGTTGGATAAAACAACCAGATGTACTTATTGGTCCTATTATCTTTTTATGACGGTCTAGGCGGATTTTGCGGTTTAATGTTTGAATTCGTCTTCTTTCTGTAGGAGTCTCCATTTATAATAACGCTTACTGGAGGCAAATACTTACCTGCAGAAACAATCCAGCTTTTCCTGACTACTGGCTATTGACCCACCTACCATACACCAGCTCCATCATTGTGGACAAGTGGACCGACATAATATTCTTCCATGGGATCCTCATGAATTTAGAGGTATTAACACTTACCTGTGTGAGCAACACAGCTTCTCCTCAAGCCAAGATCTCATTATTTTTTCTTTCTATCTATCAATCTATCTATCTATCTATCTATCTCATATCTATCTATCTATCTCATATCTATCTATCTCATATCTATCTATCTCATATCTATCTATCTATCTATCTATCTATCTATCTATCTATCTATCTATCTCATATCTATCTATCTATCCCATATCTATCTATCTATCTCATATCTATCTCATATCTATCTATCTCAAAACTATCTATCTCATATCTATCTACCTCATATCTATCTATCTATCTATTTATCTAGCTATCACATATCTATCTACTGTCACGGGGCTGGCACGGGTGCCGGCCCCCCCCCCCCCCCCACCCCCCCCCCTCGCAGCCCCCCCCCACAAGGGGTCCAGCGCGGGTGCCGCGACTGCCCACGTCCACACTCTCCTGCACCCCGGTCCCCGCGCCAGTAAAAACCTGTCCGGTGCTTACCTTCTTCATCTGCCTGTCCAGGCGCCGCAAAATCGCGTACCACTGCTTAGAGCACTGCGCCCCCCCCGATGACTGTCTGGATTTAAAGGCCATGCAACCCCGGTAATTAGTCCTACATTGCCGCCGCTGGTCCTATTTGAGGGAATATACGCCCCCAGCACTCCCTGCCAGTTCGTTAGGTGTGCATTTGCCCTAGTCTAGAGAGTGTTGGCATCCTGTTCTAATTACCCGTGTACCAGTCCGTTCCGCTACGTTTCCTGACCTTGCCTGTTTACCGCCTGCCCTGACCTTCTGCCTGTCCCCGACTACGTCTCTGGATTACAATTCTGTACTATGCATTACCCCGGCCACTATTGAAAGCAAGTCACATCAGGGGTAGCGACCTGATAGCCTCACGCCGCAGCAAGTCCATCCCGCTTTGCGCGGGCCTCTGGTGGATACAGGGGGCACTTTGACTCTGTCCCAGGCGTGGCTTAGCTATCATCGCTTGCGGTGGTCCAGCAAATCCACCGAACCATTACATTTACCTCATATCTATCTATCTATCTATCTATCTATCTATCTATCTATCTATCTATCTATCTATCTATCTATCTAATAACTATCTAACTCTTTCCTGTATTAATTCAGTATTATGAATATATTTAATGCCTGTTGTACTTCAGGTTTTAGGAATAAGGTTCTTTCTGCTCCGAAATCCTCATTGATTGCATTCTATTTTATATCTCACATGCAGTGCGAAAAATTAGTGCAGAAAAAAAATCACTTGTAAGCAGAGCTGTCTTAACAGCATTATGGGCCCCTGGGTAGAGCACTGCAGTGGGCCCTTCCCAAATACATAACATCACACTAGACCTTTGCCACCCCAAGCACACCCATATTATCATGCCACTTATGTCTGGGCACTGGCAGCCTGGAGCCTACAAGACTATTTGGCAGGCATGGACCCTTTGGCACCCATCTCCCACCATGGTTTTTAACTGTTTGCACATCCTAAAAACACCCATGAAGTTAAATAAGCAAAGCCAACCAAGGGACCAGGGTATGTTTCTTGTATTCCTGGGTCAAACGTACACAACCAGGGACCCTTATACTTGTGGGGCCCCCATACAATTGTCTAGTGTAAGACGAATGAGCATCAATCAGCCTCATGTGAATTTGCCTCGCTGAATGGTCTATATACATACAGATACAACTACTGCACATCTGTGGAATCTGAGTTTCAACTGCAATTCTGCTGCAGATCCTCTTTTAACCCCTTAAGGACCCAGCCTGTTTTGACCTTCCTGACACAGCCCTATTTTGAATCTGACATGTGGTCAATTATAGAGAATAGACGGTGAACATTGTTTCCCCCCCCTTCCCTTTTATCTACTCCCACCTCATCATCCGCTTCCGTTTCATTTGGTCAACGCTGTAAAAAGGGCGCTCCCCCCAGCCGTAGTCCCTGTTCCATAGCAAGAAGTGTATAATCAACCATTGGTATCCCCACCCCCAGTCTCCCACCTAGTAACTCTACCCTCACCACCTCCCCTAAAATTCGCAAACCCAAATGAATTGTAGCGATCAAACATAAGGATCCTTGAAAAATACCAAAGTGCCAACCAAATACGCTTATAAACCTCCTCCCCCCCATAAGTGTCCCCCAGAACAATCCCCCCACCATCCCCCCCTGCACCCTTATAAGTCCTCATTCCCTGTCCCACATTAAGACACACTCTTAACCTAACCATGTGATTCAGAAGAATGTTTTTCCATCATACGAAGACACATTGTCTTTTAAGTAGTAAGAAATTTTTTTTTTATTTTTATCCTACAATCCTTGTTTTGTTTGTGAAAAAATATCAAAATTTTCATGAAAATTTGGAAAATAATTTTCGCGCATTTGAAAGTCGCAAAATTTCTGCGTGCAGACAAGATAATTCATTCACACACAAAAATAGCTTATAACTAGCATCTACCATATGTCCACACATAAATATAATCTACTATAATGTCCTTTTTTTTGATTTCATTTAACGACATTAGAGAGGCAGTGATAGACTCTGGGTTCTCTAGTAGTGCAATTTCTCACATTTTACCAAGAAAATTTCAAGATATACATCATTACTTTCACGAGGGTCCCCGGTCCAGATTATCTGACGTGTCTTGAGGACCTGCATGTTAGATACCGCCCATTAAGCGCACTGCAAATCTCGCAAACTAGACCCCTTAATAACGAATTTTACAACATACATTTAGGAACTTTTTGCAATCCTTCCAGATATTTAGCTTCACAGAAATTTAAAGAGCGAAAGTGGAGGTGCACATTCTTTCAAAATTATCCCTTTTTTTTTCTTACAGTTTTGTCAATATTTACTCCATTATTCACGTGAGTGAATAACACGTAACATGTGACTAGGTAATATGCTTACTATAATAACAACGTTCCCCCAGGGCTGCCCGCTTTTTTAGCAGATATCCCATATGTGGCCCTAGTGCATTAGTTTGGCTCAACCATAAGCCCCAGAAATAGGAGAAGCACCTACTGGACTCTGGGGACTCATTTTCAATACGGCATTTTATTTAGGCGCCATTCAGGTTTGGGGACACCTAACATCGTGCAAAACTTAATAAACACCCCCTAAATAGACGCTATTGGTAAACCTACACCCCTTAAGGAAATAAATCCAGAGGGTGGCGCATTGAGTATATAGACACCACACAAGGCTGATTCTTCAACGATTTCATCATTAGCAAAGGCTGTCGAAAATTACAATTATTTTTTTTTTCCAATAATCTGCAATTTTAGTTTAAAATGTTTCATATAGACACGAATCCGGAAAAAAAAACCCTAAAACTTTGTTTAAGCCAATTTCTTCCAAGTTCAGGCAATACCCTACAAATTGTGGGTGTAAACGCTGTTTGGGCGCAATGGCAGGGCATATAAGGGAGGGAGCTATATTTGGCTTTTGGAACGCAGATTTTTGTGGGGCCATGTCGCATTTGCCCAAAGCCCCCAAAGTATACCGAAGACAAAAGTGAAAACCATCAAGACGCGGTTCGCCCCATATGGAATCCAATCACGCATACAGGGATCACATCCTAGGGATGTATTCTGCATTTTAGGACACAACAGAGTGTTCCATAAGTTCTATTTTCTTCTCTACGCATTCGGGCAACTGAGAAAGATGGGGGGAAAACGCAGTCGGGGATCATTGTTTTTTGCTTTCATTCATTCTTTAAACAGCATTCGCGCGGTGCAGCGTAACTCACAGATGGATAACTTTACTATGAGGGTTCGGTACAATTACAATGATATCAACAGATTTTATAATAGTTTTTTTTTTCTGTTTTATTACTTTTTACACAGTAGAAAGACTCTATAAAAAATTGCGTTTTTATGCTGTCCTATTCTGACAGCCATAACACTTATTTTATTTGCGTGTGCACAGTCTGTGTATGGGCTGTTTTTTCTTGCGGGATGACAGTTGAAGCTTTATCGTACCATTCAATCGGGTGCAAACCATATGCATGTCTTAACTTTTTATTAAGGTTTATGCGAGAATTATATGATTTATGAACAAAATATCAGCAATCTTTGGTAAGTGTTTTTTATTTTTATTTTTTATAGCCGGTCACTGTACGGTATATATGACATGGCAGCATTTATCGCTCAGTTCTCTGTAGTCATCTACGCATTACACCGATCCCCACATCTTGTATATTATTACATGTTTTTACAAACAAACTCTTTTATATAATAAAAAACACTTAATCCAACCAGAAAATACGTTTTTGCATCAACCATAACGTACTGAGAGAGCGCATCACTTTTACATTTTTCTGTGCCTTGGAGCTGTGTGGGAACTTGTTTTTTTTGCGAGAATGATTAACAATTCTTCTTCTGATTAGTATATCAACCGATTTTATATTGAGGCGGGGACAAGGCTCTTTTTGATCGCTTTTAAATCCATTTTTTCGAGGCGCAGGGTGAAGGAAAATACTGCAATCCTAGTAGTGTTTTTTATTTTATTTTTAAAAACAGGGATCACCGTGCAGTATCTCGTGATAACTTAGCTTTATCTTGGGTCGCTACGAATTAAGGCGACGAGACCCCATTTATATAAGTTTTTTTTTAGTGTTGACAGCACTTTAAAAAAAAAACAAGCACAACAGTGTTTGAGATTAGTGTGTAAAAATCATTTAGCATCGCTATCTCTAGAGCTTACATTTTTTTATTTTTTCCCGTATACAGACTGTAATACACGCGCGGACTTTTTCTATTGCGGGATGCAACAGCGATTTAATATGACACCTAACTTAGGCATTTAACTATGAAGGTTTTTGATCGCTTTTTTATTCCATTTTATGTGCTTGCGGGATGAACACAATCTACTCTTTAATTCTGTGACATCTGTTATTTGTTCACTTTTTTATCTCTTTTTTTTTTTGTTCTTATCGCGTCACCGTACGGGTTCAACTTAACAATGACAGATTTATATGGCGGTCGTTACCACGCGGCGATACCCAAATACGCGTAATTTAATTAATTTTTTATCTTTTTTGGGGTCGATTTGGCGTTTTTGTAAAGGAAAAAATGGGCGGTGTACGTATTTTTATTTTTTTCGTGTTTTGTGTTTTTACTTGTTTTTCACTTTTTTTTAAAACTTTTTTTCACTTTTTCCCAACTGGCAACAGTTACTCATCTTAACATATCTCCCTAGATGATTTGAATGACAAGATCTTTAGATCTCTCATTCAATAGGAATCAGTACATAGCTGTTGCCTGTGCACTGTTTTCCAATGACAACTGACAGTCACAGTAGTGATGCTGGGCCATGCCCACAGGGCACGGCCGGGCATCGTGACGTCACAGTACAAACCCTGGAGAACGGCATTCTCTGCCCTCTGTGCTGTCGTGTAGCTCAGAGGCCAAGGACTGCACGGCATCGCCCGCATCCGGCGCCATTGCTTGCCAGCCGACATCGCAGAACCAGGAGGAGCGATCTCCTCCTGTGTCTCTCTTAGTTATATGCGACCACGAGGTTCAACGAAATTAAGGGGTTTAACCCCCCTCTCTCTCCGCCCCGTCCGCCCTCCGGAGCGATCGCGGGTCGGGCCCACGCTGCGAGGGATAGTCAGCTGTAATATAAATAAAAATAACAGGGTAATATACAGCTGACACCCCGCGGCGATCGCGCAAACTCGCCTTTAGAGTTCGCGCGATCCTCAGGACGCTACTCCCTTACGTCCGAGTGCAGTAACCCCCAAACGATCATTCGGACGTATCATACTGCCCATTGGTCGTTAAGAGGGAGGTGATTAAATTCAGAATTTCCCCTGAGGCATACCTCTAGTATGACGCCATAACCTTGATTATTTTCCAAATGCATTACCTTGCATGCATTCTCAGACGCACTAAAAATGCTCTCTCCGCGAGACTCTACTGTATCTCTTAAGCTGCAGGATATGTACCACGGTATAGCAAGCCATGGTAGGGCCAATAGTCCCACCTCCTGTGTGACCTTCAATGGCTGCATGAGATGGTAGCAAACTCACGTGGCCATTGGTGGTCCCATAGAAGGCAGGACTATCAGTGGCAACGCACATTCCTAACAAACTGCTCTAAAATTGTCTGGAAACTTTTTGCACAATCCAAAATTAAATTACAGCAGCCTTCGAAAAAAAATCATATGGATGTAACAGGGTTTATTTCCTGAGTTCCTTATAAATAGTGGGAATTAGGGCCTATTGCTCTAAGAGTATGGAGGCTTTGGCCCCATATTGAGGGTCTAATGAGGTTACCTTGACATGGAGATGGTATACACAACAATTTGTGGACTAATAACCTTCATTTTATACTTTCATAAAAGAAAGTAGTTATACACTTGAAATGTTTCATAATGAATTTAGTAATGTATACATTCTGTTTACAGTGTCCCTAAACTCGTTGTGTCAATTTATTTTGGTCTTCTTTATGGACAAACTCATACCGCCATTGGCAGCCGCACTGGAAACAGGACTATCAGCTAATCCACGGCTGTGCCTTGGCCACACCATGTCTTCCTATCCTATTATAGTGCTGTAAAATTATAATCTGCAAACTTCTTGCATACATCCTAAAGTAAATTACAAGAGCCTTTCAAAACAACGATGGTATGGCGCTGTAATCAACAGTTCTACATGAGTGGTACGAGACATACATGGCTATCTGTATCAAGTCACATGTTAGTTAGATCACAACAAAAGCCATTGAAAAAGTTGACGTAAGTTTTGTGATAATTGTCAATCTAATCTTGCATATCTGATAGCACATGTTAAGCAACGGGATTCCTCAAAGAATAAAATATGAGGCGCCCACTCAAATAACACCTCCAAGGTCTCCGTAGCTATCGCAACACGAACTTTGTGTGGACCCATCCGTAACACAATAATCCCAGTTCAAGGTGTACATTATATCTAACGTAAATATAGTTGATATTGACTTGCTGGCGCTGATGCATACAAACATTGATAGGCACATTCTACATTTCAAATTTGTCTAGTGAAATTTTCTGTTTTCGTATAAAAATCATGATCTGGAAAAAGAAGATAATTTGGAACTACAACTACGCTTTATTAATTAACCCCCAGATCGACTGATAAGAGATTTATATTAAGAACTAAACAGCTAAACTGTACAATCATGATATCCTTAATTAAACTCCCCTTATTAGAAACTCAATGATAAGGCATTTCCGCCACACACATAACATACCAGGATCTGAATAATGGCACAATTAGACAAAAATATGAGTACAAACCCACAGTTTGCAGACAAGAATTTTTTTATAATATTTTGTCTCTTTGCAAATGAAAAGAGGCGCCACAAAGCGCATAGTTTACCTCTATACTATTCGCTACTATTCGCGCGTGAGCAACTGTAGGCTCAAACAAAACCTGTCCATTGTGGTAACGCTTAATATACCCAGACGCGCAGAATGATGAATGCGAGCTAGCTCTGTGAGAAATATAGGGTTTATATGATAGAGGGAGAGAAGCAGAGCTCTGTGATATATAGGAATTAGATGATAGAGGAGAGAGCTGAGCTCTGTATATATAAAGAGTTATATGATAGAGGAGAGAAGTCTGTGCTCTGTGATATATAGGATTATATTGATAGAGGGAGAAGTAGCTGAGCTCTGTGATATAAAGGGTTAAATGATCGACGAGGAGAGAGAAGCTGAGCTTCTGTCTATTCCTGGATCGTATCAGATGACGATTACATATGGAAAAGGCTGCGAGAGGATAGCTGCGCTCTGTGATATCATCAAGGGTTATATGATAGAGGAAGGAGCTGAGCTCTGTGATATATAGGTTCAATATGCTAGAGTACAAGAATTAGTCGAGCTCCTGTGGATATATAGGGTTATATGATCAAGGAGCAAGACGACAGCGCACTCTGTGATTATATACAGTATATGATCGGCGCGGGTAGAGAAAGCTGAGCTCAGTGGATATATAGGGTTATAGATAGAGGAGAGAGCTGACTTCTGTGGATATATAGGGTTTTATATGATAGAGGGAGAGGATCTGAGATCTGTGATATAGAGTGTTATATGAATAGCGGAGAGGAAGCTGATATCTGTGATCATAGACGTTGCCAATAATTGCGCCTCATCATGGCCAGTACATGGTGCATTGACCAGCCTGGGGGAAGCGTGGCGTCATACATAATGTGATGTGGTGGATTAATACCTAGGACTGTTCCACAGTGATCAAAGTCCTTTGAGATTTTTTAAGTAGGTTCAGTCATATTTCTATGGATAAACAAAAATGTATTTTGTTGACAGTAGAATTTCTTTTAAGCCATAATTATTTTATGTTTTTTTCTACAAAAACGTGGAACTTCGATGGGGGCGAGATTCACCCATTCCTTGGCGAATATTTATATGTCACTGTGGGAAGAGAGGTACCTGTTTGGAGATAGTAACATCTTTGCCACATAAAGTTGTATTGCCGATACCTCTACAATTCACTACTGTTGTGTATTGGGGATGAAGCATCAGTCATCAATTTTGGAAAGTATATCAATAAGAATGGCAGGAATGTCCAAAATGCCAAATTGGGACACCACGACTTTCCGTCACATGGCAATAGTCTGGTCCAAATACGTTGTCCCGAATAATAGAGTGTGGATAGATCAACGCTCTTGTCCTCTACAGGTCCTATACTCCGTAGCCCCTCAGCTTCCCTTACCAGTCTGGTTGGAGAGTGGGATTAGGAATCCGGGTTAATTATTTGACAAAAATGTCTTTAAATCCTTTACGGATCTCAAAACAGAATATGACCTCCCTCAAAATCTATTTTTAGGTTACTTGCAGCTCAGAAGTGTAGTACAATCTCTGGGATGGCCACAATGCCCTTCCTTAAACACTCCTCTACACAACTTTTTAACCTGTAAAAAAGTCTTTGAGAAAGGCATCTCTGCTGCTTATGCTACCATATCCAGGGAAGATATAAAAACCAAACCTGAATATGCCACTAGGTGGGAAAGAGAACTGAGATGCACTTGTTCTGTTGATAGCTGGATTGAAGCCTCCCGGATTCCACTCCTACTTTCTCGCTGTGCTAATCATGTGGAGTTATCCAGAAAACTACATCTTAGATGGTATCTCACACCCAATAGAATCTCCCATATGTCGGCCACTCATTCCAAGTTTTGCTGGAGAAACTGTGAAGCAATTGGCTCCCTATTACATATGTGGTGGGAGTGTCCGACAACCGGGAGCTTTTGGCGGCAAGTGGGAAAATTGTTGTCAGAGATTCTCGGTTGCTCTATTTTCCTAACCCCTGAGCTGGCAATTTTGGACATCTCACTCAGGGACTTCCCTCCTTCGTTCCATACTATTATGTTTCATACACTGATAGCAGCAAGGATGGTGATTGCACGGAATTGGAAACTTCCCACCCCTTTAGATATACAAGAAGTAGTTCAACGTTTAAATGTCCAGTTTAGTGCAGAGACGTCCTTGGTTATACCTTCCCACTTGGTGACTAAAGAACGTATCAAATGGTCCTGCTGGATAGAATCTAAGTACTACAGGGAATCAACTTAATAAGATAATATTTAGAGGGCCCATTTCTCTTTCTATGACCTCCGCTTTCAAAGCTAAAGCTTTTTGCTCCAGGAATACTCAAACCTTTCTGGATAGATCCCTTTAATCTAGCTTCATATCTAATACCTAGATTCAAGAGTGTCAATTGTATGTAATTGCTTGTCATGCTCTGTTGTTTTACCTACTTATTGTAACTCACCTTGGCTATGTTTATTCATGACCATGTTTGGCACATTCTTTTTTTCTCCTTTTTTTTTGGTTGTAATCTTGTTACATAACTCAATAAAAATTTATGTTTAAAAAAAAAAAAAGAATGGCAGGAATGTTGTGTTTAACATAATACCATAACAGCCTGTCCATTGATTATCTAGATGTGACTTTGTCTGGGAGACCAGATAAAACAGTGCAGGCAAATGCATGCCACCCCCAGCACGTTCTGAGTAACATACCCACAGGAGAGAGCGGCACACGTTTGAGCAACAGGGGATATTCTAATAGGCTTTTACATCAAGCAATGAATAAGCTGGCCTTCATAAACAGAGCAAATATTCTAAGGAAATCCAAGAAGAGGCATTTTTCTAGTGATGATACAAATGCCATTACCTTCTCCACCAGGTTTAGCAGACAATCCAGATAGTGGACATCATTAAAACACATTTGCCGCTATTGTATGTGAATAATAAAATTTAAAAAATCCTACAGAATGAAATTATATATGTAGCACATAAAGCCCCTGCCATAGGCTCTGCAGCTTCTCCGAGCTTACTTCCACCTTGTGACGATAAGACTAGCACGTAGCTGAGTTGGAAAGGTTGTCACTAGTGTGGTCACAATATATGTACAGTTTGCAACTTTGCACAGAAGTCATTGAGAATTGTTAAAACTTTTGAGGTCAAAATTTACATGAATGGTAACTGGAAATCTGTTACAATTCATGTAAGGTGAGTTGTCGAGAGTGTAGATTGCAGTACGTTGGTTGCACCCCTGGACCTCTGAAGGTGCGGATCTAGGGGCATCTTTCTGATGTGGCCAGACCCGTCACCTTCAAGTCCTCAGAGGTATCAAGACACGCTGGCAATGTCTCACGCTTAGCAGTAATGGGCATTAAGAAAATTTCTTGCCATCAGAGAGAGGGAAATCTCCAAAGGAAACTATTATCCCGTGAAGCATGGTGGATTTTTCACCCAGCCACCTTGATACCACTGGGTTTGAATATGAGGCAGGATATTTCTTGCCAATATTAAAGAGGTTTTGCCACAATCTCATCTCATACCTCCTGTATCCAGCTCTTTGTGCTCAGAAGGAGGCGTGAGTGATTTATTTGAATTGCATATCATGTGACCCAGCAGGATGACATCACCAGGCCTTTCCTCTCTGTAGTAGAAGGAGTTCTTAAAGAATAGTATGTTTATGTGTGGAACTATAAATAGCTACATTGTAGCTCATAGGTAACATTTTTGCTTCACAGCACAAAGTCCTTGGTTCAAATCCCTGCAGGAACCAAACCTGTGGATATTTTTCTCTTTATTAATGCATTAAGGTTTTTTTTTTTTTTTTTATTTATTTGCACTGTTTGACTAATTACTAAGGGAAAGAAATAAAGGCGGAATAAAATTGACACTCCTGGGGTTTGAACACTCAGTAGCTGCCTGAGAGGAGAAGTGATGTCTGAGCATGTGCGACCAGGAGTGAGGAGCACTCAGCCCTGGTCGTATCCCTTGGAGATGAGCTGTAAACAATGGATCACTAAAGGAGCAGCTAAAAGAAAAACGGTGCAGAATTTTTAAAAATAATGAATGGTGGAAATGTTTGTTATTTCATTTGCAAGCTTCCCACGTCAATTTTACTTTGTGGCAAAACTGCCTTAATGGCAGATAACTTTCTCTTTCTTTCAGATCTAGGCTATTCATATGTGTATCTGAGCAATCTTTCACTGGCTGTTTAGTCTTTGGGTTTTAACTCCTAGGTTTTTAAATTTTGCATAATTCATACGTTATTATTTCTATGACCTATGATCTGAAGTGATGGTATAAAGGAACTTCCAGGAAAACCTTTTTTTGGGCAACATGAGAAAGGGGTTATTCCCACCCGTGCACTAAGGATGGATATCATCTGAGGTCTCTATTTCTGCTGTGACTACCCACTTTTTTGCACAAAAAAATGCAAAAAAAATGGTGATGTGAGCTGTACAGCAATTTGAAAATGCCTTTGGATTTTGGGGGCTTTTAAAATTGTTGTTAAAAATAGCCTTAGATATCTGTTTTTTAAAACTGCTTTGTTAAAACATCATGTAAAAATTATGACTAGATTCTTTATTTGCGAGATCTAGTCAGTTATGGAACTTTTATACAACATAATATCTTGTCTTATTTTTTTTAATCAAGTAATTTAGTTTTTCGGCTTCAAAAAAGTTTCAGGACATTCAAAATATATTCTTTATTGAAAACTGGCACATAAGCAATAAAACTTCTATAAGATATATCTTCTATAAGATAAACTTCATGACCTAGAATTAGTGCAAGGTATTCAGGGACAATATGGACGCATGGGGCCCCATGTATGAAAACTGTTGAGGTCTAAAAATTTCTTTGTTGCCCATAGCAACCAGAGTTCACAGCAACCAATCAGTGCTCATAGCAACCAATCCCGAGCTTTTTTAAAAACCCAAACAGGTGAAATCCCAAAACAACCCCAACCCTAAAACCCCAATCCCCCAGCTCACAGCAACCAACAAGGCTCCCCCTTTATTTTAATAGTGTCTGGAAAAATGAAAGGGGCTTGATTTGGGTTTCATGGGCTCTCTTGGCTGCTATAGCTTGATTGGGATGCCTTATGGGGCTTTCTTTATTGGTTGCTAAAGACTCTGATTGGTTGCATGGGCTCGATTTTTTGTTTTCCCATTTGGGCAGGGGGATTGTTTATAACCTGAGGGTTTTATAACTTTGTGGTTTATACAAAAAATTAGACCGGTTTTTATTACTTTTGGCCCTTTTTAAAAAAGGGGGGGTTTCCGGGCGGGCGCACTTTTTCCCCAAGGTTTGAACCAAGGCAACCCAAAACCGCACCCTTTTTTTTTCTGTACGGCCTTCAAATTTATTTCATGCACTTTGCTTGTTAATAGATGCACATTTACCGCAGTGAACCACAGCACAAAGCTGGAAATTATTTTATGATGGCATTGACTTGCAGGCCAGTGCGGTTTCAGTTGCATTGCAGCCGCACCTTGGTCTCATCACAGCAGAGACTAATAAGTGTTAACCCAGCCTTAAAGGTTACCTGTCTCATAGGTTATACCCCCCTTGCTGAGGACAGCACAAGCTAGTGTCAGACCTGCTGTTTCCAGCGCTGTGCCCCCTTATCTGTAAGATGCTGTAGTTTTAGAGCATTTACCCCTAAAAATCGTATTCCATGAGTAGGTGTTAGCCCGCCCACCAAGGCTAGCCCCGCCCACTGACAGTTATTCACATGTTTCTACCTATTCAAAGTAATAGGGTTTTTCAATTGAGGTGGGCGGGGCTAGCCTCAGGGGGGCGGGGTTTAAAAAAAAACCGACTCTGAATGACTATTCGAATACTCTTCGGGGCGAAACTGCAGATTTGGAAATAAAACACAAACCTCCAGCCTTACAAAAAGGGGGCCAGCGCTGGAAACAGCAGGTCTACACTAGCGTGTGCGCCTCGCAAGGGGGACCTAACCTATGTGACAGGTTCTCTTTAATTTCACAGAAAACAGTGCCATAGAAGACCCCAAAGCAGTTCACATATGTATAAATAATTTCTGTGCCTAGATATCTTCACTACATACACAACATACAACAGGCACTGACATTCACAACTGCATAAAAACTTTCTCATTTATAAAATTCTAGAAAGGTCCTATCTTTATATCCAAACAACAGTTTTGTGCGGTCACAAAAATACATTGAATTTTCTTATGTTATCGTAGTCTTAAAATAAATATCCAATGTTGCACAATATATTATTTTTGTAATTGATCTAGATCCAACTGTACTGAGTTTTTTAAAAGGACACTTCCATCAGAACAAAATATTTTTGTTAAAACCAATATACCTTAATACTTTAAAAAAAACAAAACAAACATTGGCAACTTTTTTTTTAAAATTTCGTCAGTCTTATGCAATTTCAAATTTTTTAAAACATGTTGCCTTCCGAGCTAAAAATAAAACCCTAGGTTTTCAGGGCAGATGAATCTCGCCTTACAGTAACTGCTGCTTATTTCTATTAAGTCGCATTACAAATAGTAAGTAATGATCTAATGATCACGCTATAAAATCGCATTACAAATAACAGTTAGAAATAGTAGGTAATGATATAATGATCACGCTATAAAATCGCATTACAAATAACAGTTAGAATAGTTTGGGAATGATTAATATCCTCATAAAATCCATTTAAAAAAAACATTAAAATATGGTAATGAAAAGTCCCTCTAAAAAGATTTCATTACAAAAACATTTTTACCTAAGATTGCTCAATTGTTCTCTGGACAGGGATAGATAAGATTAGGCTAGACCACAGGGATATACATAACAAACATGAAAGGATAATGGGGTAATCTTTTTCTGCACTGGAGAGGACAATGTGTGGTTTCTTCACTTTTATCTGGTTATTGCTTATAAAAATGACGCTTTTCAGACATATTCTGCGAGATGGAAGGCTCATCAAGCAAACCTCTCACTGCTGTGCTTTCAGAGCTCACAGAAGGTAAGTCAGAGAGAGAGAGAGAGTAATGTATGCAAGGGAACTTTGAAAAAATTGCTTAAAAAAAACAATCACCCAATTAAAAAAAAAAATCCATATAATAGTCGCATATTGCTTGTGGTTATGTGAAAAGAAAAAAAAATGATGGTAGTGTCCATTTAACCTATTATTTTAGTGGTGAAAACTCTTGGTGAAAACTGTTGTTCTGAAACAGATCTACAAATCCACAATATTAACTATTGCCCCTATTTAGCAGTCAGGACTAAACCTTGAAATATTATGGTAACAACTCCACAGTAAAGATTACAAAAACTATAAAAATATGTTATCTAACTACTAGTAATTTAAAACTTAAACTTTAATAAATATACATTAAAACATGTTAAACATCATTTTAGACACAAAAAAAGCCTAACTATCAAAAAGCAGGTTAACCGCCCCGATAAGGGCGACCCCAACAGGAACCTAAGATGTATAAAAATATATTGCTTCCAAGATGCTCAAATAATCTCTTTACAGATATATACATCAGAAAAACAATTATCCAAGACAAAAAATCTCAATGTTTGATATATGTATCCTTAAAAAAATAGTCACTTATACACTGTCCCGATCCTTTTGTCCTACACGTTTCTCCCGACGCGATAATTGGGGTTCATCAGGGACTACTCGACAGACTAAATGCTATCTCTTTATGATACGCATTGAATAGAATCTCAGATGCATAAAGAGAAATAAATTAAATATAGGTTCCTGTTGGGGTCGCCCTTATCGGGCGGTTAACCTGCTTTTTGATAGGCTTTTTTTGTGTCTAAAATGATGTTTAACATGTTTTAACGTATATTTATTAAAGGTTAAGTATTAAGGGACTAGTAGGTAGATAACTTCTTTTTTGTAGTTTTTGTAGATCTACAAATCCCCAGCAAAGACAGAATTTGTTGAAATTTTCTTTTTAAATCCAAAACTTTTATTTCTCTAACTATTGCAAAACTACATCTCTCATTATGCAGAGAATGCTAGGAACTGTAGTCCTGACACAGGATGATGGATATTGGTTCACAGTAGGCAAAGGGGTTTGGAGCTGCTATGAAGATATATTAGAAAACATAAACAGCACAGAAACCTGGACCTATCAGCAACATGATGATAAAACGTGGACATTCCCTGGATCAGAAACGTCAGCCCTAAAGCTAAAAACGTTTTAGGTGAAGATTTAAGAAATCTCCTATTCTCAGAAGTGATGTTCAGTCCTGGAGAGATCCATAAGGGCAGTGGTCTACAAAGTCGGCTCTCCAGCTGTTTGGAAACTACAACTACCATCATGCATTTATATCATCTATATCAGTGGGCACGATGTGAGATGTAGTTTCCCAACAGCTTGATGGTCGACGTTGCAGGCTCCTGCTAGGGGTGACTGAACCCTCTGAGAGTTTATGAAATATACAAGTATAGTGTAGGCCAATGCCCACAACAGCACAGTTTATGGGGCTTCGAATGTTTTTATGAAAATTAAAAATTTTTACATTTTTATGGGTAAGGAATAAAAATATAATTGATAAAAAGGATACTAAGGGCGACAGCTATGAATTTGGCTTCAAATTTTTTTTGCCGTATATTGCTGGTTCTATAGATTTATGAACAGGTGTACGGCCAAACTTGGCACAATGTGCGCCTGACGACACATTTTAATGTGCCAAAGCTTGGTGCATAACGTTCTACACGCCAATTTTGAGTGTTATGTGCCAAAAAGTTTGCCACACAACACATTCATTCATACTATGTATTACACACTGCTCTACCTCTATTTAGAACTGGTGTCGGTGCCAATACAAAAATGGCGCATGCAAATTCATAGATATCGCCCTGAGAGTGCACATAATATAAGCCAGTTGTCTGGTCTCTGCTGATCCCCCAAGAACTAGCTAGTTGACATTTAGGGCCACATGTATGAAAACTGTTTAGGTCAAAACTCACTTTTTTGGCCACAGGTTACTAATGGGCAAAAAAGTGAGTTTTAGACCTAAACTTTTTTAATACATGTGGCCCTTCGAGCATCTATTTGTTTTTGTACCTTTGCATTTTTTTTATGTTTTTATCTTTCTTGTTGCAATTTGTATTAGTGAAGTTTATGACTTAAATTGATCATATATCCATGGCACATGTTTTATTGTTTCTCTTGGCATGAACAAGAGTTGTGACTTTATTAAATCTTCTTAAAAACAGCAGACATTTGAACCGTAAGTTACGGTATGTCAAATAGTAGCAAAAATTAGAAGGCTCAGATTTAGGGAGACATGCATGATCGGAGCTTTCACACATTTTCAGGTGTATAATGCGCCTCACTGTGCCGGCTCCGCTCTCGGACGCACCTAATGCGCTGTTAGGCGCAAGGTTTGCCACTTTGTAATGCGCCTAATATGAAGGGGCGTTCTGGGCCGGGACACACCACATTCAAAAACTCGAAAGACTGTAGTCCTATCTCGAAAAAATTACAAAATACTTTATTGACATAATACATACATAATAAAAAAAACATTTACAAACAAGAGGACAACCAAAAAAGGGGGGACACAGCGAAAGTGACAACATATACTCCAATATTAATAAGTTACCAGCTATAAAATATCAATAGTGCCAGCACAAAAAAATACCCAAAACGTAGCATACATAAATAACCAAAAATTGTATGTATAGTAAACACGTATCTCATACGTTAAAGTGCATAGCATCCTTGATGCAAAGCTTTGTAACTTTGTAACATATGTCACATGTAAAGGAAAATACCACACCCTACACTGACTACACTGGGTAAACAAAATGGCTTAAAGTGTCAGTAATAGTAAACAAGTTGTATTATCCATGTCAAAGGAGGGAAGTGGGAATCACCGCGAACTCCGTCCCGACGCGTTTCGCCAATAAACGGCTTCTTCAGAAGCTGGTAACTTATTAATATTGGAGTATATGTTGTCACTTTCGCTGTGTCCCCCCTTTTTTGGTTGTCCTCTTGTTTGTAAATGTTGTTTTTATTTTTTATTATGTATGTATTATGTCAATAAAGTATTTTGTAATTTTTTCGAGAAGGGACTCCAGTCTTTCGTTGTTTGATATGTTTGTGGGAGTATCTCTAGTCAGTAAGAAAGGAGCTTTTGGAGCTATTTATTTAGGACATATTCAAAAACTCTGATGCATGTATGAATGTGGGTCGGCAAAGTGAGGCGCATTACCGCTCCGACAGGCAGACTTATTCAATGTGGTCTGTCTACCGGAGGCGTCAAAGTTTGCCCCGCATGTATGAGCGCACTTCGGCGCCGACATACATCAGGCGCAGTTTTCACAGTAAAAACGTGAAAACAGGCGCTTCGAGGCGCCGATCTTCATACATGTCCCCCTTAGTGTGGCGGCCACCCGTGCCGTTCAAATGTTAGTCCATCAGGTTGCTCCCGAGTCGGTGAGCAGGAGACGCCGACATCCTTTAAATTAACAATGAGAGTTTTAACCTAAGAATCTTTCTGTAATTCTATGCCACCCTGTTGGATTAAGGGTTAATTGTTTTTACTTACCTTTTTGAGGAGGTTGTACTCTATGACGTCTATGCTTGAGGAAGGGGAGGAGCGTTCACCGAAATGTCTCACGGCTGTGCGTCCAGCTCCGCTCTGGATGTCGGCGTCTCCTGCTCACCGACTCGGGAGCAACCTGATGGACTAACATTTGAATGGCACGGGTAGCCGCAACACTAAATCTGAGTATTCAGCCTTCTAATTCTTGCTACTATTTGACATACTGTAACTTACGGTTCAAATGTCTACTGTTGGTAAGAAGATTTATTAAAGATACTAATTTTTATTGGTTCAACTAACTTTAGTGATATTGTACGAGTGGGTATTGGAGATCCCGCATTGTTGAACCAGGTGGCGAATCTCAGTGACTAACAAGTCTTGAACACGGGCCAACTATGTTTTTGTGATTGCCCTTTACAAGTTAACCTTCAATGCCCCTGAGTCTCCATTACCTCCATGCTGTAATGTTAAAGGGGTTGTCTCACTACATCGATTCACCTTACCTCAGTCATGTTTTCTCGATTTCATTTTTTAATTCAGTGTTTAATGGCCCTCAGTGCAGAGCTGCTGAGGACACCAGGGCTGTGGCTATAGTGACCAGTGCTGGCAGCCAATCAGGAGTGATCTAACAGGTCTGTAGCTATAGTGACCAGCACTGGTCTCCTTTCAGGAGAGAGAAAACAGGTCTGTAGCTATAGTGATCTGAGGAGCTGATGCAGCCCAAACAAGGGAGGATATCTAGGAATATGTAGGACACTGCTAATGGACACATATTACAAAGTGACTTGTTTTTCTACGGCCTTCAACCTAAAAAGCAATCCTTGTAGTGAGGCAACCCCTTTAACACCTCCCCCAACATGAGTGCTGTTGGAAAAATAAATATACACTAGAGGGGGGCCCCTAAAGTCCTGGTGCCCCGGTAGTCTGAAAAACCCCCCATTTGTAGTCTAGAAACAAGCCCCATTTGCCCATACTATGATGTCTATGCCCTTTCTCTCCCAACATACTGTTGTATATCAGGACATGGACTTGAGCTGTTACTGATGTGCTGAATGTCGTCATGTAAGCAAAAGTGCCAGGAGCTTTGGGGCGGGCCCAAATCCCGCAGAACACTTATTGAGGACAGTTTAAGAAGACGGCTACTCCCCGCATGCGCTGGTCTCCAGGGACCCTAAGAACTTGCTTGCTGACTCTGTAAAATGAAGTTGAGGGCCGATCTAATTGATTTTCCATGGGTCAGACGTTCCCTGTCTCTGATCTAAGGGCTCGATAGCAGAATTTTGTTGCTGTGTATAAAAAATTCAGCGTTCAGCATTGAAAGTAACGGTTGGATG
Source organism: Phyllomedusa bahiana (assembly GCA_025379985.1). Lineage (NCBI taxonomy): Eukaryota > Metazoa > Chordata > Amphibia > Anura > Hylidae > Phyllomedusa > Phyllomedusa bahiana. Next base: position 45,401 of record JAODAL010010478.1, on the reverse strand, counting down.
ACCCCAGTGGCCCTTTAAAGTAGAGACAACAGAGTGGGGCCTATCTCTTTTTATTTAAAAGGGGGGTTGTTCACTACAAGAATTTTTTTATTTTAAAAGATCTTGAAAAAAAACAAGTCATTTGCAATATTTGCCATTAACCCCGTGTCCTCCCTATTCCTAGTATCCCCTCTTGTATGGGCTGCATCAGCCCCTAAAGGTGCTATAGCTCAGACTGTTTCTCTTCATGAAAGGCTGCCAGCATGGTGCTATAGCTAAGCCCCTTTTTTGATCTCCCCTGATAGGTCCAGCAGGGGTCGCTATAGTACAGCCCTATTCAATCTTCATAAAGACTGTCAGCATTTTTTGCTATAGTAAAAACCCCTGTTTGTGTTCATGATAGATTCAGCGCGGGTTGCTATAGTACAGCCCTGGTTTGTACGAGCCTAGGGGGGAAGCCCAGTAAACAACCCCCTGAATTTAAAGTGAAACCAAAAAAAACGGGATTTGGGTAAGATAAAATTCAGTGTAGTGGACAACCTTTTAAACTGATTGGGGGGCATAATTTGGGGGCTAAAACAACATTTAAACCATGTCCTAAAGCCTAATTGGGATCCAAAGGTCCAATTTCAGCAGCCTAGTACTAAAAAGGATGTTTAGTATTAAAGTTGTTACCAATTTTGCGGGGGTTGTTAGTGCGTCTTTATTTTCTTATGCTAAAAATTTACTACAATGTATTTGCTTTAAGTTCAGTTACAATTAACAGAAGATGGCATCAAATTCCAGTATCAAAGCTTAAAAATTTATTTTGAAAACCAAGCACCGGCCATTTCCCCGAATCGTTCTGGGGGGCTCGAAGGTGGTCCAAAAACAATCCCCAAGTCGGGTCGCATAAAGGTTCTAAACATTTACAAACCTCCGTGGAGATAACAATGGGACAGATATTTCCTATCTCCACCCTCGGGGGGGTTAAATTCTCCATGTGGGCAAAAATTTTGGTCCCCTTGGAATAAAAATTTTAAATAAAGAACGAAATTAGCGGGGCTGCTTTCTAAGGTTTTTAGTGTTGCATCTCTCTGAAGCGGAGAATTAAATAAAGGGCCCTTAGATTTTTTGGCCCTGAAAAACAATTTTAATCTTTTTTGTTTGAAATAAAAAAAGACGAAATCACTTGCTTTTGGTATTTTCTCCAATGACTCAATCAAAATAACCACAATCAGAGGATTCTTATTACTTTCCTGAAATAAAACATTGTTTCATGGGATATAAAAGCAGCTAATAATTATTCCATTCTAGGCCACATTACTGGCTGCATAGTTAATTTTAGCCAAAGACGATGTTTTTCTTGTTCAGGAGTTGGATGAATTCTCCGAAACAAGACTGAGAAAATGCATTTTGAAGTTGAACAACTGATGTTTATTTAGCAAAAATTATTATCTTTTATCCCATCTAAAACTATCTATTTTATCTATTCTTCTATCTATCTTCAATATCTATCTATCTTTTATATTATCTATCTATCTATTCTATCTATCTATATTATCTATCTATTTTAAACTATCTATCTTATCTTATTTAATATCTATTTTATTTCCATATCTATCTATTATCTTTTATTTAATTTTTATCTCTCTCATACTATTATCTATCTTCTATTATCTATCTATTTATTATCTACTATCTTTTCTATCTTTTATCTATCTACGTATCCTTTTCTATTTTATTTATCCATTCATGGATATCCCCATTATTTATTTTTTTTATTTGTGCCATTTTTTTCCCCCTTTTTAAAAACGTTCCCAAGGCCTACTTTTGGTCAGAGGAAGATGCCCCCAAAAAGAGATACCTCCAAATTTTGAGATTGCAAAGAGGGACAACTCAGACCCCCCTCAACCAACCCAAACAATGACATCACACCAAGACATGCCCCAAACCCCGCCCAAGCACATATATGTAAACTTTTAGAGAAACTTTTTAAGGGCCATTTTTAGCATTGCATTTTTATCCTGATTAAAAATAAGTAAATTTTTTTGTAAATACAGCAAGGAAGCAATCAGATTTTTAAAAAACAAAATAGTAATTTATTTATGCAAATATTTTTCCCCAAAAGAAAAAGAGGGGGCATTTATAGAGTAAGGGGACAGAGGGAAAAGGGTTTTAAAAAAAGGGGTGTCCCCTCCCAAAATGGGACAGTTGGGGGGGTTGAGGTGTCTCTTAGGGTATGTTCACACGGTGTCTTGCGGCGTGTACCTGTGCATGCTGCAAGGTGCTGTGTGTTTAGAAGAACAGGCTGATTCGCTTTCATTCCTGTAGTACTTCTTTCGCCGGGTTACGGGGGGAAGATGGCAGCTAATCACAGCTTCAGAGAGCTAGGCATGTTACCCCAATTTAAAGGTGTATTTCGGGCATATTTACACCACGAAATGTGACCTGAAAGACGCCGTGTGAACATAGCCTTACTCTGGAGGACCTGCTCTGTTTTGCATTACATAGATAGGCAATCTATTGATTTGAACAAACTCTGTAATGCCTGATTTCCCCTATGATGGCGCTGCAGGGAAATTGAACACTTAGGGTATGCTCACAAGGCGTTTTGGATCCGATTTTGGATTAGTTTTGGATCCGAAAATCGCATCCAAAAATACAGAGTCATAGGCAAACTTAAACTCTATCATGCTCTAACTATCAAACACAAAACGTAACATTTTATTATGTATAACTCTTAACAACCTCTATACACACATTTAAAAACTGATTTCTAACCCTCACCATTTAACCCATTTCTACTTCTGAAGGAAGGGAATAGCTCCTTTCCCATAAACAAGTCTGGCTGAGCACCAACCCACTAACAGGAAAGCCCCATATATACAGCAATTTACTATCTCCAGTAAGGGATCCCAAGCCTCCTAATGGGCAATCGTCCCTAATCTAATGGACACAGGACAAATAAGGTTTCCTTCTGATACCCTCTGCAGTGGGTGGCACTTGTAGACAGAGGTGAGAAATCACAATTTAAAACATCATGCCTGACCTCCCCACATGTTTCACCAGCTAACCTGGCTTCTTCAGGGGTAAGAGGGGTTAGTTACGTTTTAGTGTTTTATATATAGAGAACTGATAGAGTTTAAGTTTGCCTATGGCAAAATAGTAAATATGGAGAACAGAATCACTCTCTGCCCTCAAGTGGAGATCCCCCTTTTTTTTTTTGGAGACTATTTGAAATGTATTCAACATCCAGCTGCGTGTTTGGTATATAGGTTTGGTATATGCGTGTTTGGCTGCGTGTTGGATGCAGCAGGATCGCACCCTATAGTTTATTATAGGGCTCCTGCTGCGTCTTTCGGATCAAGAATTGACATGACAATTCTTTGAACCGATCTGAAGAGACGCAAATAAACACGCATCGGTGATCAGACGTTTGAACGCCGATGTGTGTCGTACATTGAAAGCAATGTAAATCCCACTGCTCATTGTTAGATGCGCGTTTGGGTCCATTTAGAGTCCGAAACAGGGATCCAAATGAGCATCTAAAAAAGTTGCCCAACACGGAGTCAACACGCCGTGTAAACATCCCCTTAACATCAGGTTTCCCACAGATTAAAGCTGATCACTGGGAGTCCCGGCTGGATGGAAACTCCTTGATCTCCTTAGGTCATGTTCACACGGCATAATTGCGGCGCATAAATTACAATCCGCAATACGTCATGTGTTTTGGGAGTCGCGCTGATCAGTGGCCAGGTGCCGGCCCCATAGACATGCATTGTTCGCGGCGCGTAATCGCCACAAACAGTTGACACGTCACTTATCTCCCCGCGCGTATAATACGATCATATTATACGCGCAGGGAGACGACGCATAATCCATAGCTCTCTATGAGAGCTATGAATTACCCTAATTGCAGTGCGCATTTCACCGCATATAACGCGCAATATGAGGCAAAATGCGCGCCAGATTACGCCGTGTGAACATGGCCTTAGTGTCAAGCCGCTCTTCTAGAGGTAGCAGCCCATTGGGGCTGGGCTCACACGTTGTAGTAATGTTCCATCTAAATTATGTTTTGTCACAAGTTTCTGTAATCACTGCAAAAATGGGCAGCTTTTTGTTCCAATTATGGGAACCGCACCAAAAAAACATGTTCTGGAAGTAACATTACTGCATTGTGTGAACTGAGCCCTGGTATACTTTCTATACATTTGGGTAAGAAAAATGGATTTGTCCAGGTAGGAGCATTTGATTGAAATATAAAGACAGGCTTTATGGGCGAAGGAGCCGTACATAGATCCTGGCAGAATCCTATTAATGAAATCATTTGTAGAATCCTATATACATATGGTAGGTTTCTTAGTAATGAGATTACTTTCATTTAATTAGAAATGAAATTTAATAAGAAAGAGTCATAAATAATTCCACTCCCAAAAATAGGTCATAAATAATAATCTTTTAAGTCAAGATTATATTACACATCAAAAGATACATGGTGTAATATAGATCTAGAAATTGTTATCCACGCATCGTGGAGCCGAGGCAGGAGAACGGCCGTTTCCATTAAACATTACAAACAGAAGACGGAGACTAAACACATTTTGTTATTAATTTATAGTGTGTTCTATTGAAGTGTATTCTATTCTATATTTCATTCATTACACGTCCTTCTATATTGATTAGCATGTTCTCCAGTCCTGTTGCCTCCTTCCATTTTTTTTCCTCCGCTATTGTTACCTCTAATGACATAAATGAAAGACATAGGGCGACAGGTAGGAACGGAGCTGTGGCATTATTTTTTCCATACTTTGAACCGAAAAAATTGTCATTAGCCCCGTTCTATAGATGAATGAAGTTTCGTACAACAAAACTTGGCGCAACCTGCACCAGACACAAAACTAAAGATGCTTTGGAGGGGGTGGGGGGGGGGGGGGGTGGGAGAGAGTTGCGCTAGAGTCATGCAATGTGCCAGTTCCCTGAAATTGGTGCTGCAGCAGTAACAAGTGGAAAACTATGCAGGAAAAAAAGATAACAACAAAACTGCTGCTATTTCCTAACAGGCAGCTCTTAGGGCCACATTTATGAAAACTGTTTTGGTCTAAAACGCACTTTTTTGCCCATAGGTTACTATGGGCAAAAGAGTGAGTTTTAGACCTAAACAGTTTCATACATGTTTGTTCCTTAGTTTTTTGCTAAAAAAAATAAAAGTGCATAAAGGCAAATAGCGCGACCACTGCACAAAATTTTTTTTAAAAACCCAAAAACAAATAGCTTTCTGTGACGCGCTTCATCAGGTTCCTAGACAAATAATATCTTATACTCCTTAAATAGTGGCACAATTAAGGAGAAAAAAGATATGTCAGGTTCAAGTGGAAGACTTTTGAGCTGAATCTGATTCTAACGCCCTCCGTAATCTGGAACAACATCCCTGGAGTCCTTTCAAGGACCATCTACAAAGGCTTGGTGATGTGCTCGGAGGCATGCACTCCCGAAAAAGAAACGGGACATCGTACTGAACTGAAACGATGGGGTAAAGTGTTGCATTGAAGTTTTTTTTCCCGTACCAACTGTGCCCCGCAAACAATGGGATTGCTTAGGGGGGGGGTTAGGGGTAATCATCTCAGGAGGCTCTTTTTTTGGTGGGCAGCATTTTCACATGAGGGCCAACCAAGTCTTTTTTGGGCATCTGCTAGCATATGGAATGTGAGGAATCATCCATGGATGAGGAAGGATTCCTCCACCCCAAACAGGGGGGGCAGCCACCAGCCCCGTTTACCTGCTTTTTTTTGGGGAGGTGGAGAGCCCTGAATGGGGCTGAAAACTGTAGATGTGCCACTGGCCTGGTTTATCCGACCAGTATTTGTTCTGTTTTCCCGGGGGTGCAACGCCGCAGGGGGGGGCTTTTTTTCCCCCGGTTTGCGGTTTTCAAGGTTTTCAAACCGGGGAAACCCTCTGAAAAACCGTCTGAAAAACCGGGCCCTGAGGGGCCCTGGCGTAAGGAAAATTAACCCTTTCCCCAACCTGAAAAGTACTTAAAAAAAGCACTACTTTTTTTAGTTTTTGCCTCCTTGCATTTCAACAGTTGTAACTTTCTTATCTTTTAGGTGACACAGTTGTACGAGGACTTGTTTTATATGGTAGAAGTTGTATTTTTGGGGAGCATACTTCAAGTTTACAAATAAATTGCTGCAGAATTTTGTTGTATTTTTTTTTTTAATTTAGATGCCTAATATGTGTGTGTAATATATGCACAATAACTTTTGTATTAAATAATTATTTTTATTTTATTTATTTGATTTTTTTTTACAATTTATTAAGTTTTTTTTTACTTTTTTTTTCAATCCCATTAAGGGATAACTATTTAACACTAGTAATTTATAAGCATATTCAGGTATGCTAATATATTACCTTCTGTGTCATACTGTCACAGACCGCAGGCTTCTAATACAGACAGTCCTGGGGCTACTTTAGGTCCCCTGGGCTGATTATACAGATATTCCCCAGGCTCCATCGGGTCACCGGGAGTCCCAATCAACTAATGGAGCAGGGGAATGCCCCTTGAGAATGATACGATCACTGACCATGGCAATCAAAAGGTTTAGGCCTGTGGATTTGAGGCTTCCTCCACTTCTGGGTGCTTGGAGAGACTGTTCTAGAAACAGAGCTGTTAACTACAGCTCTGTTCCTTGTGCAGCTGCGATGCTGGGAGCTGCAAAACTCCTCTATCTGCAGTAACGTCTCTAGATCATTCACTTTAATACATATTGGCCAATAGCTCTTTTTATCAGGGCCCAAGGGCCTGGGCGACAGGTTGGTGAAGGCAGTTGACTGCCTAGGGCTCCACTTCATCCCAGGCAGAACAGGGCGCAAGGAGGCATGCAATGGACTGAATTTTCCATTGTGGGGGGCACTTTATGCCTTATTAGCCTAGGACACCATACTACTTTGTCCCAGTCCTATAAGGCCTATTTCATGAACTGGACTAAAGAGGGGTCAACCACATGCCAATATGCATTGAATAAACTTTTTTGTGGACGGGGCTTAAAGTTAGATATGATAATGGAGAGTGAGCACCTCATCACCAGGAAATGGGAATCAGGCACCACATTTTTAGAATCAGTGGGGGTACCAGTGGCCGGTCACCACTGATCAGACTTTAATTTTTGTCATGGCAAATTAACTTTAACTAACTTCTTGTGTCTTCCTCAGGGGGGTAGCTATAGGGGCACAGACATTGCAGTTGCATTCCCACCCCTGCAGGATCCTCTGCCACATCAGACACAAGTATTATGAATGGCACATGGTAGCTGGGTGCCCTTTCAAGGATTTTGCCAAGGCATCTTTATCATATCTGTCCCTTAACAATTACATTTCATACTCTGTCCCTCTGAAGATGTTTTTGAATAAAGAACTAAACTGTATAAAACTTCTCATGAGGTAAAGAGAAAAATGACCGCGCACTTCTGCGGTAGCTGTTATATAGAGGTCGCCCGACCGTCCCTTGATCTCCAGGTATGTAGCTGGGACAATCTAATAAGTGACACGTCTATGCTGGGAGATGTCTGCTAACGTCTTTTCGAGAAGCCGAGTCCTCTAAAGCATGAAAACAATAACAGAACAGGCGCAGCTATTGTACACAGAGGAGGTAGAATCGCTGTTGCTGTGGTTTATGCCATGTTTCCAAAAAGAGCTGTTTTAGTTATGTAACGGCAAAACAAGCAGCTCCGGCCAATTTCTATTCAGCTATTGTTTAATGGCTGAGAAAATTGACTTATTCTGCTTGCTCTACACCCCAAGGATTTATTTTATCATAATACTACGCTGACATTTCTTTCGATTCAGAATCCCACAGTCCAGGAATTCTCATAGACCAGCACAGACCTGCGGGATAATCTAGAATCAAGACCAGAAGCCGAGCAGCAACATTTCTATCTATGTACCTTGAAAGGGCTACTCTGCTGTATGCTAACAGACATGTATGAGACAAAGAGGCGAGAGGTTTTTAATTTCACCTTTATGTCATCCGCTATGTTGACCATACTAATTGTCACTTCCCCACCACCACACCTTGCCTTCCTGATATCCTGGCCTCCTTGTCCCTGGTTGCCATTTTGTCCTGCAGTCAACACTGTTTTCTTCTAGTTCTCTGTGTCTTCCCCAACGATGTCCCCACTGACACCCATAGAGTTTAAGTGCTGGTTCCCAGACCATTAATGTGCCATTGTACTTCCCCCAACAATGCCCTATGGCCATAAGCTGTTTAAAATATGTCTTCCCAGTGGTTGTTCCTTGAGCAGTAAGGTTGCTATCTAGGAAAGGTCTTCTTCTCATCCGTGTTCTGTGTTTCAGGCCAGGCTACTTACCTGACCAATTCTACTTGTCCCTGATCTTCTGCCTGTTTCTCATACAGCAAGGAGTCCACCTGCCCCAACTGTAGTCTGTCCCCCATGATGACTGAACTCTCCCTGCTCTGATCTCTGCTTGATTGGTTACATCTATTGTCTACTCCTTCCATATCAAGCTTGCAATGGTCAGCTACAGCTTCAAGAGAATAATGTAAAGGTTCGTGGTCTAGGGATTCCCTGGAAAGGGTCCAATTCATGCACAGGGAATAAAGGGTAAATAACAGGAGACCCCTTCAATGAAATTAGCACAGAGACTCTTCAGCTTGGGAATTTCCAGGCTTTACTCACAGTTTCAACACTTGTAGTATGTTACACACTTGAATTTTACAAAGCCGTAACAGCGCAGATGTGGGTACTAAAGAAGACAGTCATGTTAGGTCTATCTTTATCTCAATTCTCATATACACTCTTCAGGAGAAGCACACTTCCCAACTCCTCTCTCCCCAGCCACCATGACACTCACTTTCTTCCGGGAGAAAGATATTCCTCATCTCCCATCAGTTACTGGGCTTACGCCTCTAGTTACCCACCAGTCCCATTGGACACAGTGTGCGTTCCCCATTCATTGTGGCCTCATAGTCCCTGTTGCACTATCACCAGCAGGCCAGCAGTATGTGCCACAACTTCTTCTTCTCTCTGTACTTATAGTTGCTGTACCCCACTTCTCTCTGCCTTTCTATGAGTGATCCTGGCTGATGATATGCCTTTCCTGTCCCACTCCACTGCCGGCAAGTGAGCAGGTGACCTCTTGTGCTAGAACAACTAACAAGCACTTTACTCTTCAACAGGAACTTCTGAACTATTGCTGAAAATGTCACACTAAGGCTTGGTTCACATCTACATCGGAGGTTACATTCAGAAACTCAATTGCAGAGGTGAAAACGGACACCAAGGGATCTGTTTTACAACAGATACCAATGACGCCTGATGGACCTTATTGACTACAATGGGCCTGTTGGATTTCCACTGTGGCTTCCTTTGCTTAGACTGGAAAAACAGTGCAGCTTGCTGTGCTGTTCTTTCCGTCATTCCCGGAAGAACATGAGATGAAGATTCTGAACAGAACCTCCGACGCATATGTGCACAAGCCTAAACTTATATCTGCCTGCAGCCCCTCCCTTCCTCCTCTCTCTAATTGGCCACCAGCCTATACTACACTGTGGTGCTTAAAGCACTCATGTACCTAATTAGTGTCAATCAAACTGTTCTAGAAAAGTCAAGTTCTCGGATTTTTAGAACTCGAACCGAACCAAACATTTTACTGTTCGTTCGAGTAAAGTTCTAGTTCTAGTTGGACATTTCATTTTCAGCGGCTTTCTGCACTTTTGGTGGACATCCAATCAGTGCAGAGCACAGAGAAGTGTCAAAAACGTCATCGCTGAGGTGTAGGGCTTTCATTGGCTGCTAAAATCACATGACCATGTTATATATAGTATATTTTACTGTATTCCCTTGTGAACGCCATTTTCAGCTCACTCTCTGTACTGTACAAACTGCTCTTAGTTAGTTAGATAGCATCTTCCTCTCCATAGGCATCAATAGTTAGGGAGTTTGGTATTGCTGGCTGCATCTTTCCCACACCCAGAAGCTGTTATTTGGCGACATTTGCAGGCTCACATAACGCCTAACTCTCATATACATGAATATATATTATACAGAGCGCTTGGATTTGATAAATCATACTCAGTGCCCAAAAATTAAGTTTTTGCAGTTTTTGGGGTTCAGTAATTGTATAACACACCGTCTCCAAATCTCCAATTTGTCAAAGGGGCTTTTTGACCCCCTCAGGATGCAGGGCCCCGTAGCAACTGCTACCGCTGCACCTCCTATAGCTGCACCCCTGCTTGCAAGCTGTCCTCATCTTTTCAGTTAGCCATTGAAAGGAATTAAGTATTTTAGCCTCTCAGTTTTTTTTTCTGTCACTCTTAGAGCCAAATTGTCTTCACTAAGTTGTTCCACGTATCCCGTTTACTGTTATGGATGGTAATTACAGCTTCTCCTCACCTGTATAGGTATAAAATTAACCAGAACATCTACTCCCATTGACTTTAATGGGGTTCAAGTTCGAATAGAAGTTGGAACCGAACTCACAAAAGTTCGAGGTTCTAATCGAACTAGAACTTTTTACTGCTCGCTCAACACTATACCTAAATAGAAGTGCTTAGTCATCCTCATTATTCATACACTAGGTACACCATATACAAATATACAGGTATCAAACATTATAAATATATTTAATACTGCTTGGAGTCCATATTCCTATTGATCTCCTGTGCTGTCACTTCCACAAGTTGTGATACATGAGTGTATGATACATGTCGTGTCAGTGCCGTACATTTTTTCTTCTTGGAATAAAACATACATTAAGGTCATGAACGACGTCAACATAAAATGTCTCTGTATAAAATCAAATTATTCACAGCAGCGGAGAGGAGAGAATCAGCGGACGACCTTACAAATCATTCTGAACTGAATGCTTGGTATCATTTTGATTTAAGCACAAATCGGAAAAAACAGACGTTGTCATATTGTGGAGCTCACTCGCCGTACATGTGTGAACTATTCTCGTGGAGCCAGATAGGAACAATGCGACGGCATCCAAAACTGGCTGATATCATTAAAGTCAAAATACAATTGAGCGCTGTCATGACAAAATGATAAGTGTGCGAAACGGAATGAAACAAAGTGTGATAGATGAAGCCAAAGCGCCGCAGCCAACTGGGCTAACACGACGAGGAGCCGCATCCGTCCCCTAATGGTTGTATCTGGATGAAAGAACAATGAAGTCAGTGCTGCATAATCATCGCAGAACAGCAGAGACCTGACAAATGTGACCTCTAGATGAAGTGGGATTAAAGTTGTGCACGATCACAAAAAACATGGCTGCTTTCCTCCAGGAACAGCATCCCAGCAGTGCACAGGTTGTGTTTGTATTGCTGCCCTATTCAACTATTTAAAGTTCAGCTGCAATTCCTGGCAGAACTCATGGGTAGGAGTTGAGCTGTTTCTTGAAGATAGTGTCGAAAGTTTTCTAATCCTGTACAACTTAAAGGTGTTGTCTGACTACAAGGATCGCTGCTTTGTATGTTAAAGATCTTGCAGAAACAAGTCACTTTGCAATATATGTCCATTAACAGTGTCCTACCTATTCCTAGATATCCCCTCTTGTATGGGCTGCATCAGCTCCTCAGGTCACTATAGCTACAGACCTGTTTCATCTCACCTGATAGGCTGCGGGTGCTGTTCGCTATATCTACAGACCTGTTCTATCTCTTCTGATAGGCCACCAGTGGTGGTTGCTATAGCTACAGACCTGGTTGATCTTTCCTGATAGACTGCCAGTGCTGGTCGCTATAGCTACAGACTTGGTCGATCTCTCCTGATGGGCTCAAACGCGGAAGGAAGAGGCATGGATCGCACATCCTCACACTATACGTTGATCTAATGCTTCTCAGCAAAACTTTACAAAAATTGAACAGGAGGATCTTAGTGTACCTTTTGATCAAACAGTATAAGCCCAGTTGCCACTTGACTGTGACCTCTTAAAATTGAAAATACGTTGAGTTTCTCGTTTCACATATTTTGATCAAAAGATGTTTAAGCTGCCCACGACTTTCAACGTGATCTCAAATAGGGCAGTCCTACACTATCTTTTACCTCTCAATTGGCTCTATTGAGAGGTAAAAGATAGTATAGGACTGCCCTATTTGAGATCACGTTGAAAGTCGTGGGCAGCTTAAACATCTTTTGATCAAAATATGTGAACCGAGAATCTCAGAGTTTTTTCATGTGTGATAGATAGCATAGATGCTTCTTTAGGGATTTCCACGTTGTGTATTGCTCTTTAGTGGGTCCCTACACTAATGGGGGCAGCACCACAAGGTGGCCACGCCGCAGCAAATGTCACACAGATGAGGGGCACAGCTCAGTGACCCAGCAGCCTCACTGCTACCGGACCTAGCCCACTGGCTCTGGGCTGCACCACCACACTAGCACAGCAGCAATGGCCGGTATACAGTAGGTTGACACAGCTTACCTCTCCTGAGCTCCCTGCAAGCAGACTGAAAGGAGCAGGGCATTAGCCCTTATACAGATTACTGCTAAATAAAAACACCTAAAGCGGAGATAGGTGCTTAGAAAATAGGGAAGCTTGTGTACACAGGCAGGAGATAACTGCTCTAGCTCTGAAGGGAAGCAAAATCAAAACAGCAATGTATTTGGTAATAATCTTTATTTACCTTTGCCTAAGTTTAAAGCTATTCAATGTGGTGAGAAAACCCCTTTAAACAGCTGCCATAGGAGTCACTGTTACTTATCCGTGATGGTCTCAGTTTCACATAAGGCCGAAAACGTAGTGTGAACCCTGCCTAAACCTGTCTGTGTAAGCAGACAATCTCTTTGAAGGAAGTACAATTATCATTTATTTTAGAGCGCCATTGACTCCAGGGCGCTGTATATTCAAGGGAGTTACATACATATCATAAGTCAGACAAGTACAAAGGCGACAATAGATGACTAACAACTGTTACAGAGGGAAAGAGAACCCTGCCCGTGAAGGCTTAGAAGTCCTATAAGGCTAGGTTCACACGGCTTAACTGCGGGGCGTAATTTCGCCCTGCAATTACGCCGTGTGGACGGGGGCGGGGCAGGAGCGGGGGGGCCGGCACTTCGCCGGCCCATAGACAATCACTGCTAGCAGCGCGTATACGCCGCTAGAAAGTGACCTGTCAATTATCTCCCCGCCCGGCGGCTTCGCCGGGCGGGGAGAGGAGACGTAATCCATAGTTCTCTATGAGAACTGTGAATTACCGTAATGACTGGGCCGTTTTCGGCCCGTAATTGGCGCACTTTGGCGCGTAATTACGGACCGAAATACGGCCCATTTTAAGTCGTGTGAACCTAGCCTAACACTCATGTGCAAAGTCTTGGTGGCATATATAACAAAGAATACCCTAATAAGTAGGGCTTACCTAGAGCTCGGCTTCCCACATTTATAAACCACTGGCTATCATCTATAATAATGAGAATTCTCACGTAACATATATAAAAATTTGCTCTGCTTCAAAGTAAAACCCATTTTAGTGATTTACATGGCGACGGCATCACTTAGGGAAATATTCCCTTTTTTAAGGCTCCTTTGACACATTAAAAATATATTATTGCCCAATAGTCGCCTGATTCATGGTTGAGACATCGATTCTGGAGACAAGTAGAAATTTGTAAAATAAATGATATTAAATTGACTAATTGATTCCAGACAGGGGCCAGAAGTTGCAGGTGGTGAGCAGCTAATGAAAGTCTATAAATCACCGGCGACAATTGCGAGTCTTGTTTTCTTTATTTAAAAGCTACCTGCTCTCGGAGACGCCATTGATCTGCATGAGGACTATTAACAAAGACTGGATTTTTTTTTTTTTTTTTTTTTTGTGTGTGCGTTAACAGTGAAGAGATACACTTAATCCAATTTGACAGGCAATGCCAAAGATGCCAGTGGTAATTAATTAGCCCATAATTTAGACCGCAGAACAACAGGATATAGGAATCGGTGTTCGGTGCCATTTCCCCTTAGGCTCCATCTTACGGGGTCAGGTTTATGTCTGTTGTGTTGAAGGTCAGTAAATAAATTGGCGGAGTGCCACGGCACTGGACGTTTCATGATAGATATCCTTCACCCTCCTAACTGCCTCTGGCATTCGCAGCCTGGAATGAAACCGTATTTTTTTTCTCCCCCAGAATTGAACATTTGCTTTCTTGAAGGATTTCAGCAGAGGTAGAAGTTGAACTTACGTGGCATTCACTTGTCACACAGCAGACTGTCTGCACCACATACCCAAAGTATCAAGAGACACTCTTTTATTTCTCCACATTCCCCGGCCTGTTCTGGCCATCTCGTACTAAGAGCGTAATGTGTTTATATAGATTTCCTAGCGCCTATGTCCTAAAAGACCGGACTCTCATTTTTTCGATGCCAGTAACTATTTTTTTTAACCTTAACTCAACTCACACCATAAGGGTTCAAGCAAACGCTCAACGGCTCTACACACTGCCCTATCGGCTCCATTGAGGGCCATATGTATGGAGATCTCTGCCCCATGTAGAATGGGATACAGCCCCATGGAACAAGTCACCAATTTCTTTCTGTTGGACTTGCACATAAAATACACGTCTTCAAGGCTCCATGAAAGTTCTATTATGGCTTTATTAAAAAGAGAAAAAACAAACAAACCGTGCATGAGCCCTGAAATATGACTTTTCTATTTCTCAAGGAAAAAATAAAGTAGCAGATTGACTAAGACTGTCTTGTCATATGCCAATCTGAGAAAAGGTTTGCCTGAGTAAATGGAACCAAATTTAAAGGGGTTGTCTCACTATATTGATTCCTCTGACCTCAGTCCTGTTTCCTTGGTTTCATTTTGAATTCAGGGCCGTGTTTACTGGCTTCTACTAGACTGCAGTAGAAGCCAGGTCTGTAGCTATAGCAACCAGTGCTGGCAGCCTATCAGGAGAGATAAAAGAGGTCTGTAGCTATAGCAACCAGTGCTGGCAGCCTATCAGGAGAGACTGAACAGGTCTGTAGCTATAGCAACCTGAGGAGCTGATGCAGCCCATACAAGAGGGGATATCTAGGAATAGGTAGGACACTGTTAATGGACACATATTGCAAAGTGACTTGTTTTTGCAAAATCTTTAACATACAAAGCAGCAATTTTTGTAGCGAGACGACCCCTTTAAATGGTTTTTCCATCTCACACATTTATAGGATATGCAACAAATGTGTGATAAGCACCGTCCTACCTCTGGGACCTGCATGTATCGTAGAAACTGGCCCCTAAAAGTCTCAATAGAAAACGGAGAGGTGATCGGAATTTTTCTATTCATTTTAATAGCAAGTCCAAATACGGCCCATAAATAGTGTAAGGCCGCAGCTGGAAGAGTCCGCAATGGAATATACGTACCAGCCAGGTTCTGGACATATGTCTGGGGAGTCCAGGACACATGCCACCAAGGTAAGGAGCCTTAGTGGAGTGAAAGGCCATTGTTAGATAGAAGTCGGCAGTACAGACTGTTGACATACATTTAACTTGTATGATAGCATGGCTTTCTGCCATTCCTGGGTCGGCCTTTCATTGGGAGTGAGCATAGAGCAGGGTGGGTGCTTACTCCCCATGGTTCCACTCCAGGATTTCCCTGCGGTATATAAGGTCAGCAGGTAGCTGACTGGGTATCGGCTGTACCTCCAGTCTACCTTCTGGGCTGGAGGGGTTCACACTGGTGGAAGCCCGTGTCGGACCAACAAGGTGCTAGTGACGGAACTACGCCATAGCTAGTAAGCGCTCACACGAGCAGGTTGTTTTGTTTATGTTTTGCTGTGCATGTATTGCCATCCATTTTTGTTCTGCTTATGCAATAAATCCACGGAGCCAAGGAACCGTTTATACCTGACCTCTGCCTCTGTCTCATGCCTGAAAGACTCATACAGTGATCCCAGAGCCGTACCAGCTCACAATAGATAGACAAGAGGTAGATATGAGATAAAGTGACATAGACAGACAGACAGACAGACAGATAGCTAAGTAAATCTAGCCCAAAGGTTTTGTTTTTTAGTTTTGGATAGTGCAGGAAAGAGTTTTTACATTTGTTTTGCTGTCTGTGCCCATGTTAAGAAGATTTCACTCATTTTCACCTCATGTGCTGCAGTGGCATGCTGGAACTTGTCATTTCACAGCCACTATCTGCTGTGGAGCATGGAACTACAAGTGCCAGCATGCCCCATAAGTCTCTGTTTGTAACTAGGGGACAGATGAAAGTCAGAACGGTGTAAGTCGGGGACTGCCTGTATATAGTTTAGACTTCATGTTTAATAAATTTTTATTTATCGCACCAGAACCTCTTGTACATCCCATGTGAGCAGATGTGGATGACACGTGAGTGAGGTGCGGCGGTGAGGGCCACTTCAGTACAGGGGCCCCATGTATGTATTACACATTCTTTTTCAGATTTATAACACAGTATACAAATGATGTTCATGTTCTATAGGGAGAATTCCTGCCTTCGACTTCACTTGTGCTTATGTCTATGGGGGAGCAGTTATAATAATCATATCGAATAAGCATAGCCTGAATCTAATTGTGAATATTTTAAAATGCTGAATGAGGACAGCAAAAATAAACACCAGATTCTGTGTTCTCTGGGATAAGAAGGTAGAGTGAAAAAATCTGCTCGATTTGACCGCATTGTCATAATCTGCATAGAGAACTGCTTATTGAATCCAGGCGATGTAGACAAGGGGACGACTGCTGGCTCCGCTCTGTAACACTGGAGGCCACAACAAAGCGCAGCCACTTTCCTCTCCGTGTTTTCTGACAGACTTCTTCAAACATTGGCTTTTGTTTCATCTGAGCTCCGGAGTTTTCTTGTACTTTTGGATCTTACCTGTTCTGCTTAAATTGAGTAAATAAACTTAGCGGATACTTCTATAAACTAACAGCAGAAACATGTGTTCTCCTCATTCTCCCTGGGATACAAGGATGGAGGGAAACTCTACAGGTAACTTAGTATAGATGTAGCAGAGCTGAAGCTTAAAGGGGCCCTGCACTTCAAAGCTATATTGTAGAAGATTTGTTGCAGAAGTTTCTGAAACTAAAAATTAGTATTAGCATTATTTTTGAGTCCCATTTAGGTGAATGAGCAGTTACAGACTTTTCTGCAACATCTGCCATGTATAGCCTGTAATGAGCATCTGACAGCTCCCTTGACTTATCTTTCTCCATGAAATAATTCCAGATGATTCTGCCTTGTGCCATTCCTCTGTTCTTCTTCCTGTATAAAAAAACTGACATCTGGGTGTTACCTTTCCCCTTGTCAATAGGGTGTGTCCATAGTCTGTCACTCCCCAATTAGTGTTGACATGTAGGGGCATGCCCAGTTGGCGATAGGGATGGTATAACCATAATAGAGGAATGGCACAACATAAACGTAAGGTATAGTAAGGCCGGACAAGAGAGCACAGCCTAGGGGGAGACCGACATGACAGTGTAGGAGGGAGTAGAGGGAAGACCTCAGCATGTGGGAGGGGATAGGAGGGTGAGGTTTTTATAAGGGTAGGGGTTGGAGAATTGAGGGCCTTTTTGAGGGACAGCATTGGTGAAGAGTCCTTCCTGGCCACCTTTTTTGGACCTTCCATCTAATAGTTAAGGGGGATTTGGCTTTGTCTCGAAGTTGGTGGAAATTGAGGCTGGATTTTGTGGGGGTTGAACTTCCCAGGGTGGTGGTGGAATGAGCCCAGCTAGCTAGTGACTGGTGCCTCTGAGCCAAGGTAAGTGGTTATCTGATGGCTCAGGAATTTTGATACATAACTTTCAGGGCTTCAAAGACTTTAGTCACCACTTTGGGTTTGTGGGTTGTGTTGATACACATTTTGGAATGTGTTTATTTTTTTAATAAAATGTTTGCTGAGGCCAATTTAATACAAAACAGCAGGTGTCGTGTTTTAGGGGAATTTATTAATGGTGGGGGAATTAAATTGCGTGACCGCAGCGAGTGGACTCTTCCGCGTCATGTTATTTTATGGTATTTACTAAAACATACATAGAGAGCTGATAAATCTTTGAAAAAAAGTGGGTGCCTAAGAGACTTCAGTCAGGACTCGGGAGGGGCAACTCTATTCAATCCATTGCCTCCTAATTTTGGCTGTGCACATAGGTCTAGCTGTAGATCTGGTAATTGGTATCATAAACTTTTGCGATAGGAAGAGTCAGTGGCCGTGTACACGGCATGCACACGGCCGCAGATGGATGGCTTTTCTCCACATTTAGCAGAGAAAAGCCCTAACCCCTCTTATAGACATGTTCTTCTGCCGTCTGAAAACCGGTTGGAAGAATGAACATGTTCTATGTTTTTCGGGTGGTCGCCGGTCTGAAAAACCGATGGGCGGAAAACCCGTGCAGTGGAGACTGCTGCGCGGGTTTTCCATAGAGGCCCGTGTAAAAAGTTATCACCCGGTTTGCAGACGGTTTTCAAAACCGAAAACCGTCTGAAAAACCAGGTGAAAACCCATGCAGTGGGGACATGGCCTCAATGTCTTGTCCCTTAGTGTCACCAGGCCTGGCACCAGGGGTATGTATCTCCAGCCTTTTGCCTTGGGTGTTGGTGGTTGTACCCACATGGTGTTATAAAGAGCATGCTGCTGACATAACCAGGTCACTTAGATCTTTATGTTTGCTGTTATAAGTAGCATGTGGATAATACTGTGGGAAACAATTCATTATTTGTATAATTACAAAGCACTAACATGGACATCACTGTGATGGAAGGTGTCGGTCCTTGTTTGGTTCGACACTGGTTTGACCAAATTTGTAAAAAAATCCCAAACCCTAATTTTCTTTTCTCTGTCCCTAACCCTAATTGTTACCATAATCCAAATTGGGAGAAGGTTTTATAGACCTATTTATGGTTAACCTCTTCGAAACTTCTGGGTCCAGCAGCATTGTTGCTCCAATGTCACTTCTGCTCTGACTTGACTTCCAGCCTACTGAGAGACAGGAAATGAACATTACACTGATGGAGCTGCTGGACCTAGAAGAGCTGCACAGAGGTAGATTAGCCTCAAAAAGGCCTCTAACCCTAATCCACATTTAGAGCTAAGGTTACGGTTATGGTTGAAGACTGATAGAGCTGCTGGACCCATAGGAGTAATACAGAGGTAGATTAACCCTAAGAGCATGTCCCTACTGCACAGGTTTTCGGCCGGATTTTCAGGCGGTTTGCGGTTTTGCAGACCGCCTGAAAATCCGGCCGAAAATGAGTACAATGGGGCTCTATGGAAAACACGTGCAGCAGTCCCCACTGCACAGGTTTTCCGCCTGGCGGTTTTTCCGCCCGCGGGCCGTCCGCAAGACATTCTACAAGCACAATCTTCCATCCGGTTTTCGGACAGAATCTGTGCAAGCCAATGTGAAGGGGGAGGGCTTTTCTCCACACATCGCGGCCGTGGCCGTGTGCACAGCACACAAACCGGACAAATACCGGTCGGATAAACCGACCGGTATTTGTCCATTGCCATGTGAACGCACCCTAAGAAAGCCTCCAACCCTTACCCATATTTAGGGCTAGAATTACGGTTATGGTTGAAGACTGGTGGCACTGCTGGAGCCATAGGAGCCATACAGAGGTTGGTTAACCCTAAGAAAGCCTCTAACCCAAACCTCAAGGTTAGGGTTATGGTAATGGTTGGACCCTTGGATTTATGTCAAGTTGGACTTGACATAACCTGAAGTTCAACACTAGTTATGGACAACATTTTGGGCAAGCATGCGTCTAGGATCATAGTAGTTCCATATAGGCACTATTATAGTGTCAGTAAGGCACTACCATCTGACCACTATTGGTGGTACAGTTATAAGAGTTAATTAACATACTTACAGATCCTCTAAAACAGTGGTTTTCAGTTGTTGGCAAACTACAACTCCCAACATCTCTCAGCAGTCAGAATCTCTTAAGTGTTGGAGTTCCCAACAGCTGGGAACAACAGGTTGAGCAACTGCCCCAAAACATAGTATTACTTTAGAGTTAATATTAGACTTCAATTTCAGCCCAGTGTGAAGCTTTCAAGGCCAAGTATCCTTAGAAGAAAAAAATCTTTAAGCAATACTGTCTGCTGACAACTAAGTCTTCTTGGTTCCCACATCTTTCAGCAGCAGTATCTGATCTATACAGACACTGAATCCTCATAGGGCTTCACACTGCAGAGTTAGGTCAGTTTTGTTTGGTCTACATAGAGTAAACTTGTTTTCCGAGGCCATTCAGATCATTACTCTTAGTCTAAGCAGCTGCCATTATCCCCATCATAGTGAAAGACGTGTATATCCATTATTATCTATACAATTTTCCTAGAAAACATCCCATGTGTGTAGTGTGTGGTTCACCGTACAAAACATAAATGTAATATAACAAATTATATAATCATTTCAGCTTTTAGATATTGTGCAAAGGCATTAGAAAATTTAGGTAGTTACATAGTTTGTAAGGCCAAAAAAAGACACAGCTGTCCATTGAGTTCAGCCTATTGTGCTCTAGTATTGATCCAGAGAAAGGCAAAACCCCTCTAGGTAGAAGCCAATTGTCCTCATTTTAGGGATAAAATACCTTCCCGACTCCAATCTGGCATCAGAATAAATCCATGGATCAGCGCCCCTTACCCAGGATCCTGGTCACTATAACTTGTTATATTATTACATCTAGAAATGTATCCAGACCCTTCTCCAGTATCCCGGTCACTATAACTTGTTATATTATTACATCTAGAATGTCTCCAGACCCTTTCCGAATCCGGTCACTATAATTGTTAATTTTACATCTAGAAATGATCCAGACTTTCCTAGAATCCGGGTTTCACTATAACTTGTTATATTATTCTCTACCAATGTATCGGCTTGCAGAACACGGTCACTATAACTTGTTATATTATTACATCTAGAAATGTGATCCAGCCCTTTCCAGATCCAGTCATATAATTGTTAATTATTACATCTAGAATGTATCCAGACCCTTCCCCAGAATCCGGTCAATAACTTGGTTTATTATTACATCTAGAAATGTATCCAGACCCTTCTCAGAATCCCGTCTATAACTTGTTATATTATTACATCTAGAATGTATCCAATTCTCAGACCGGTCACTATAACTTGTTATATTATAACATCTAGAAATGTAACCAGACCTTTCTCAAGAATCCCGGTCACATTATTGTATTTATTACATCTAGAAATGTATCCAGACCCTTCTCCAGAATCCGGGTCACTATAACTTGTTATATTATTACATCTAGAAATGTCTCCAGACCCTTCTCCAGAACCCGGTCACTATAACTTGTTATATTATTACATCTAGAAATGTATCCAGACCCTTCACCAGAATCCGATCACTATAACTTGTTATATTATTACATCTGGGAAATGTATCCAGACCTTCTCCAGAATCCGGTCACTATAACCTGTTATATTATTACATCTAGAAATGTATCCAGATCCTTCTCCAGAATCCCGGTCACTATAACTTGTTATATTATTACATCTAGAAATGTATCCAGATCCTTCTCCGAATCCCGGTCACTATAACTTGTTATACTATTACATCTAGAAATGTATCCAGATCCTTCTCCAGAATCCGGTCCACTATAACTTTTTATATTATTACATCTAGAAATGTAACCAGACCTTCTCCAGAATCCCGGTCACTATAACTTGTTATATTATTCATCTAGAAATGTATCCAGACTTCTCCAGAATCCCGGTCACTATAACTTGTTATATTATTACATCTAGAAATGTCTCCAGACCCTTCTCCAGAAACCCTGGTCACTATAACTTGTTATATTATTACATCTAGAAATGTATCCAGACCCTTCTCCAGAACCCTGGTCACTATAACTTGTTATATTATTACATCTATAAATGTAAAGCCTACAGAAGGGTGTGGTTATAGTAGGAAAAGTGGTAACAGCTACACCCTGACCACAGTGCCTGGGAGACCTAAAGGCCCCTCTGCTGCATAACAAGTCTGCTCCGCTTTTCGGCCTAGTAGGTTTAAGAGAAGAAGCAAGATGTCACATCATCACGCCGCCTACACTGGGCTGCACTTGGAGAAGCCAACCTGTGGCTCATAGCGTTTGGGTAATGGGGGGAGAGGTGAGTTCATTATTGTTTTCTCTTTTACTAAGGGGCCTGACCTAGCTATCCAGCTACCTGACGGCTTTCCTACAGCCTACCTAGCTACTTGGGGCCCACCTACAGCCTACCTACCTAGCTACCTGGGGCCTACCTATGTAGCTACCTGGTGACTACCTACAGCCTACCTACCTACCTAGGGCCAATCTAGCTATCTAACTACTACCTATGGCCTACCTACCAGGGGCCAATCTACTGCCTACTGACCTAACTGCTGTCTACCTACTTACCTGGGGCCTACCAATCTACCTACCTACCTGGAGCATACCAACCTACCTAAGGTCTACCAACCTACCTAGGGCCTACCAACCTAGCTAACAGAGGTCTACTTAGCTACCTGGAGCCTCCCTATATAAAGCCCCTACCTAGCTGGTAATATGAATCTGAGAATTACAGGCTATGGTTATAGTACAATCTCCTCTGTTCTTTTTTTTTTATCCAACATTTTATTAAGTACCACGCCAATAACAAAGATTACTGCATTACACAGGAATATTCCAATCAAGTATAACAGAGAATAGTACAGTTTTTACAAAATACAAAAACAGATCTTTTGTAGCGACAATATCAGTGCTAAAATGATAGATATATGACCACTCAACATAAAAAGAATGACAAGAAATTGCATCACCTAGGAATACAGTCCCTTAATGACAGTTAAGTATCTGCAAGGGTGAACAATTTTAAGCTGACTTGCATCCCAGTTTCGGCCGTTTATAAGGAGTAAATTGAGAGTAGCCAGACAGTACCCCCGAAGGGACATGTATCTCCTCTGTTCTAAGCCACCCCGCTAGGAGACTTTGTCTCTAAGTTACAGCCTGTACCCGTTCTCATACCTCTGGGAAGTTTGTACAGAAGTAGGGGACAGTGAGGGAGGTGCTGAAAAAGTGAGGATTCTAAGACATGTGTGTCCAAATCTGCAGGGACATCTGGTGGCCAGGAGAAGTCGTCATGATGGTCTGGATGGGTGGAAAAAAAAGGGGAAAGACAAAATGTAAAGCACAAAATGTAATCACTGAAATTAATTGGGGTTTATTTTCTGTATGGCTTGTTTTCTTTACGGGTTTAAATTTACTTGTTAGGGGACACTGTATGGAGGCATTTTTTAAAATTTAAGAGTTTTTTTTAAATGCTGTTTCCCACTTTATGGACTTTTATGGGGGTAATTTTCAGTCTGAGGGGCCGGGGGTCCGGGGTGTCTACCACTATATGGTACGGGTAGGGGTAATTAAAAGTTGCAGAGCTATTTTACTGGTTTTCCCCCCACTTTAGGGGTTTGTAGGGGTTTAATTTAAAATCTGAAAACCCTGTGCCCTTGGTGTCTAAAAAAATTATGGCCCATATATGGAGGTTTTTTTAATCTGCAGGCCTTTTGTCACGTGTTACTTTTATATGGTACTAAAATGGGGGTTTTATAAAGTCGCAGAGCCTTTTAAACACTGGTGTTTTACCATTTTTGGTCCTATAGGGAGGAAATACAGTCGGCAGAGTTTGTGTACACTGTGTCTACCACTTTATAGTCATTTTAGGTGGTAATTTTACATCTGCAGAGCCTGTGTCCCATGGTGCTCCCCCTAAATGGTAATTTGTTTTTGGAGGTAATATACAGTTGCAGACCTAGGTACAGGGGGTTACCATATTGGTCTTGTTTTGGCGATAATATAAATATGAAAAAACCTTTTTTAACTGGTGTCTCCTTTTAAGGTCTTTTATGGGGGTTTTTTATACATTTGGGCAGACCCTTTGTTTTACACTGCGGGTCAAAACCACTATAAAATTTCCTATTTTGGAGGTTTTTTTCAGTCTGCAGAGCTATGTACATTGGGTCTCCCATATATGGTAATTATAGGGAGGAAATTTATACATTTGCAGACCCTGTGTAACTGCTGTCTCCCACTATTTTTTTCACTTTATGGGGTATAAAGTCTGCAAAACCCTGTGTCCCTTGGTTTGTTCCCAAATTTATGGCACTTATGGGGGGAAAAGGTCTTGAAATGGAGGTGATATCAGTCTGCGACCCCGTGAAACGGGGTGTCTACCCCCAAAATGGTAACTGTTGGAAGGTGGGTTTTCTGTTGTGGACCCTGTTTTCCACTGGTGTTTTCCCCACTTTTAGGGGAAATTGTTTGGGGGCCCCAATACACGTATGTAGGATGGGGAATTTTGTTTTTTAACCCACTAAAATGGTTACTTTATGATTGAAATATACAAGTCTGCAAAAATTTTTTTACCTGGTTTTCCCAATTATATGGTCACTGTAGGAGGTGATTACAGTCTTCAGAGCCTGTGTACAGTGGTGTTTCCACTTTTGGCACTTTTATGGCATGAAAATTTTTTGTAATTGTTTTATATGTAATTTTATAGGAGTACTTTTAGTCCCCTTTGGTGGTGTTATGGGGTTATGCCCTTGGGGTATTTAGGCCCTTTAAATGTAGTAGGCGTTTGGTAATTTTGGTTTGATATAGTGAGATTTCTTTGGTAGAAGTATGTTGGTGTTTATGTGGGGTTTGGGAAATTTCCCCCTTGTGTTATTTTGAAACCGAAACCGACCCGGAAAGTGTTGGGGTTTGGGGAAAAGGGGTGGTGGGGGGGTGTTGTTTTTGGGGGCCCTTTTGTTACCCCCCTGATATCACTCTTGTTAGAAATGTTTCATCAAAATTTGAAGAACGGGTTTTATGTTTTCAGGGGGATCTTTAGGGGTTTTGGGGCCCACAAAGCAAAAAAGCGGGGGGAAACCATCCCTTTTGGGGCCCAAAATGTATGAAACTTTTTGGGTTTAAAAACTAACTTTTTTCCCATAGGTTTTTTGGGGGAAAAAAAAGGGGATTTTTGGGGGCCCAAAAAAAAATTTCTTTAAAAGGGGCCCCATAGTATATGGGATTCTTTTAAAGGGTTTGGAACTCCAACGGTTTCCCTTTTAAACGTTTTGGTTGGAAAAAAATTAATGTTTGGGAATAGATTTGTTCATTAGCACCAGTCGGTGTGGGGTTTGTGGTTTCATTTTATTATGTGTTGACACAGAGGTTTTTTATTGGACAAAAAACCCTTTAAAAATGTATTTTTAAATGATGGAAATGGGTTTAGGTGGTCTTTACCCCTTCATCTTTCCCAACCCGGAAAACATTTGGCCCACACCCTGAAAAAATTTTTAAACATTTAGGGTGCTTATTTCATGTGTTTAAATTAGTGGAAAAATAATTTCGGGGTCAGTTTTTTTTAAAATAATTTTTGGCATTTTAAACTGTGTTGTCAAAAGTTTTCGGAAACCCAAGGGAACCCCCCAATTCACATTCACGGGATGCCCCCAAATTTTTTTTTGGGGTTTTTGAGTGAAATTTTAGATAAAAAAAGATTATGTAATATGGGTCAGGATTTTTTAAAATTAGGTGCTTTAGGAAAAAAAAAGAAAAAAAAAAAAAAAAACTTGGACCATCAGTGGGTTTTGGGGTGTGGGTCCAATTTTGGGGAGCTTTCTACTTTGGGTTTGGTTAAATATTGTAGGCAAAATTTTTTTTTTTTTAAGGGTGAAATAAAAAAATCTGCAAAAGGGGTTTATAGACAAAAAGAGTTACTTAGAAGGTTTTTGATAAAATGCTGTCTTTTGGCGAACCCCTCCAAGTGGCCCCAACTCTGTTGTGATTTAGCAGTTTCTTGCTTTATAACTGCCAGATTTTTTTTCCCTTTTTAGAAATGGGGTCTTTCCCCGTTATGATTTCCCCCTTTAAAAATTTTTTCCAAAGGCTATTTTTAAAAAAATTTGCAATATTTCTCGGAGTTTACCCAATGTGCGGGCAAAATAGTATTAGAAATAAGAACTCTAAAAAATGTCTTTTTTTTTAAAATTGGGAAATTTTTTTTTTTCGGACAGATGATACTGTTTTAATTTTCTTTTTAATTCTTTTTTTTCGCCTTTTTTTTTGGAAAATTGGAAAGATTAAAAAAAATATATATTTATTTTATTTATCATTTATTAGTTTTTAAAAAACCCAACCAATCTAAGCCAAAATCTGGGTTTGGGTTTCTAAAAACAATTTGGGGTAGGTGTATTCGGGAATTTTTAAATTACCAAAGGTACTGAAAAAAATTTAAAAAAGAATGTGAGAATGAAAAATAAATTTAAAAAATTACTTTTTGGGGGGGGGGGTTTTTAAATTTTGGTAGTCCCAATTTTTCCCTAGGAATTAATTTTTATTTCTTTTCAGTTTAAACAAAAGGATTTTCCAATAGTAACTAGTTTTGCAAATGGTTTAAAATTTTAAAAATGAAATTTAAATTTTTATTTAATTATTAAAATTGTTTTTATTTTTATTTACTAATTAAAACCCCCCTGTTATTTTTTTAATATTACTACTTGAAAATAAATTAAAAATGAACTTAATTGAAACTCCAAATTTAACTTATTTTTTTTTAATTTGTTTTACTTTTTTTTGCTTTTATTTTTTTTTTGTATAAATTTAAATGTTTTTGTTTTTCTTTTTTTGCCCTTTTTTAAAACAAAAGGGAACTTTACACAACTATATTCCACTTATACGGGATATACAACTTTTACTGTAATAATTTTGATATCTTTTCCCATTTCTTTAAGTTTTTGAAAAACCATTATTTAATCCCCATCAAATCTATTCTAAGCTATCAAACATCTACGCTATTATATCACAGCTATTATATCTAAGAATTATTATTTTCTATTTTTTCTATTAGATTTTTTTTAATATTAATACTTTTTTACACTTTTAAATTCTTTTCCAGGGAAAAAACATTTCCCCAAAAATTATTAAAAGTTCAGAAAATTTTTTAAAAAAATATAATTAGCTACCCACTTGGTATGTATTACTTTTGAATCAGGAATAAAAAATTTCTCAGCATTTTTTTTTTTTATTAAATTTTGTGGGGTTTAAAAAGTCTTTTTTTCCTCCCTTTTTTAAATTTTTTTTTAATTTATTTTAGGGGTTTAAAATAACAAAAGAAAATTTTCACCCCTTTTAAAGTTAGGTTATTTTTAACATGAAGATAAACTCTATTTCCCCAATCGGTAATGAGTAATATGTTGCCATAGTCATGCATTGGATTGACACGGTATTACTATGCCCCGCAGGAAGAAACCACATATTCGTTTTGTGAGGGGGGTGAATGGAATATTAAGTACTTGTTTTGTTTTTTTTTTTCAATCTATTTTATTATTTATATATATTATATATATTATTATATATATATTTTATATATATAAATTTTTTTTTTACATCCCTTTTATTTTTAATAAAAGGGGTTCAAATAAAAAAAATTTTTTAATTTTCCAGTATCCCCCACCCTCTACAAGAGGATTTTGGGGTTTTGTGTTTACTGTGTATATTTATTTTATATTTATATATATATAATATATATATATATATTTATAAAATTATATATATTTTTTTTATATATTTATTGTTAAAATTTTTTAAAAAAATTTGGAAAGGGAAAGGGGGGGTTTTTTTATATATATATATTTATATTTTTATATATATATATATATATATTATATATATTTATATAAAATTTATATATATAATATATGTATTTTTTCCTTTCCCGTATCTATCTATCAAATTCTGTTGTTGTTTATCTATCTATTTTTCTATTATTACTATTATCTATTTTCTTCATCTAATCCCCTTTTCACCATCCTATGTAATAATATTATAACAATATTGCATTTGATGTATGAAAATACAACTTTCAGGGCAATATGATGATTAAATAAGTTTTTGAAAAAAATTGCCCCATGTTCCCGCTAAGAGGATCTGGGGTTACAGTGAAATGAATCGGGATTTTAAAAGAAATTTTTTTGTTAAAAATTTTTTTTTAAAAGGGGGAGGGTTGCTACATGAAAACAGTGCCAGTAGGGGCAAAAAACCCCGACAAAAAAAATTGTTGATGAACGGGGCCAAAATGACCCGGGATGCTTGCGGTTGGCTAAAACCTTTTTTTTTTTTTTTAAGTGTTTTTAAAAAGGTAGACATCGGGGTTTCAGAAATTTTTCTTTCCCAAAAAAGATGTCGGGAGTTTTTGCCACCTTCCCCACCAATCTCTTCAGCTAATTGTGACGAATGACAAATAGATGCCTAATGGCAGAAGAAAACCTATAATTTGTTTGGAAAACGACCAATGTTTTTTGCTTTTTTTTTTTTTCAAAAAGATAACATTTGAGCTGAAAAGGCTGAAAATTGTCTGAAAAGCTGAGGGAATGTGTCCCATCATAGTAAAATACCAATAATTCAGCGCCGTTGAACCACTACAGTGGTAAATTAACAAATATCCCGGATTATTGGAACCCCTGTGGTGCAGTGAGTCACAATTATACATTAGTAGATTAGCATACATTTTTGATTATCATATCAGTCGCATACCGTACAGTACCTGAGAATACATTAACTAGTGAAAACATCCTAAAATGTAAAATTATATCTCCATAGGCATAACTATAGCTATAACAGCCATAGCGACTGCTATGGGGCCCAGAGGGTGAAGGAGCCCAACTCAAGTACAAGAGCATTATTCCTTTTTGTAGAAAACTACAGGCAGTGCCCAAGTTACATCGTTCCGACTTACATCTGTCCCATAGTTACAGACGAAGACTTATGGGGCATGCTGGCACTTGTGGTTCTATGTTCCACAGCAGATTGTATCCGTTGAGTTACAAGTTCCAGCATGCCACAGCAGCACATGAGGTGAAATCTTCTTAACAGGGACACAGACAACAAAACAAATGTAAAAACCTTCCCTGCTCTACTCAAAACAAAAAAAAACACCTTTTGTGCTGGAGTTACATTTAATAAATATACCTGTCCCGACTTACAGTCAACTAGAGAACAAACCAGCAGTCCCTATCCTGTTCACAACCCGGGGACTGCCTGTAGTTGGTGGCTTTCTGCTCTCCAGCTCTACTATGCAGGTTCTCTGATATATGGCATAAATATTTTTCCTTTTAATTATTGCTACTTATGCTGCTGTTTTAGGCTTTTGTCATTAGCTGGTGGGGCCCCATCTCATTTTGTCATGGGGCCCTATGAATTCTAATTACGCCCCTGGATATCCCTACTAACTGGAATGACATCTTGGCATCAACAGTAATTAAAGGGGTTGCACCAAGTTAAATAATATATGTACCAGAGAAAAATAACCCTTGTCCTTGCCCTTAAGTCCCACTCTTCCACTCTCTTTTTAATCAGCATTTCTGGTTAGTGGACGGGACTTCTTGCTGATCATATGACTACTTCTAAACTGATGGAAATTACAGTTCACACCGCCACCTTGCTTGTAAGTCGCGCACCCGTGGCAGTTAGCAACTGCGTACAGGCTTTCACTAGTACAAACTGGGCATGCTCAACCAGATAAGATGAAAAGCATTAGACAGTTGTAGCTATTAGCCATGTCAGTCACATCAATCGGTTATGTAGTTAGGAATGTTGTACGGACAAGGTTCACACATCTGCAAAAATTGCTATTTTGGCAATATCTATTGAATGGGATAAAATCTCTATGGTAAAAAAAAACAAGAAATTTCAGCAGCAAAAATTTCCAACGAAAAAAAGAAATAATCAGTGCACGCCAGAGACCAGGATCAGGGTCTAGAGTATGTCCAAAAAATAGAAAAAAGGCAGCACATCCAAAAAATGGGGTAGTTTATTGACCCAACAGCAGCAACGTTACCGCTCTAAACAGAGCCTTTCTCAAGCAGCAACGTTTCGGTTCTAAATAGAGCCTCTCTCAAGCTTGAGAAAGGCTCTATTTAGAGCCGAAACATTGCTGCTGTTGGGTCAATAAACTACCACTTTTTTTGGATGTGCTGCTTTTTTGCTATTTTTTGGACATAATCTCTATTGTGGTACAACCTCTTTAATGTAGACTGCAACATGAGAAGTACATAGGTAATAACTCTAGAGAATTGGAGATTATGCTAAGAACCATCCAGTTATCGATGTAATCCGGGTTGTGTGCCGTCCCCACGGCCGCCGGGGGCACAGCTTTTCTACGCGATGAGCGGAGAAAAGCCCTCCCCCTTTCCATTCACATGCTCATGTTCCGCCCGAAAACCGGACGGAAGAATGTGCATGTAGAATGTTTTTCGGGCGGCTGGCAGTTTGAAAAACCGCCAGGCGGAAAACCCGTGCAGTGCAGACTGCTGCACGGGTTTTCCATAGAAGCCCGTTACGTTCGTTTGCTGCCGGTTTTTCACACAGTTAGGGATTGAGTTGGAGCTAGGGACAGAGTAAAAAAAAAAATTGAGTTCGGGATATCCCTAATCCAAATTGTTTTACAAGTTTTGTCAAAACAGAGTCAAACCAAACAGGGAGAGATTCACACAACACTATGAGAGAAGACTTCTTTTATAACTCTGTGTTGGGCTGTTCCTCTGTTATTCCTCCTAGAAATGTGACAGGGAGGATAGTGCATTGGCAGGAGAGCTTGGGCTCTCCTCTTGCGAGGGCAGCATTGAAGAACTAAGAGCTGTACCATGTAAGTGCCATGAGGTAGACGTACCGCATAGATGGAAGGCTGTAACACCTTAGAGATCCACAGTGACTTGGTAGGGATGGCTGCTAAGTTCAGTTTGTTGCAGGCCAATCTATTTTCATCTCTGGGGAAGGACCATAGTAGAGTTCGGTACGACCCTGGTTTGACCAAACTTGCAAAACTTAACTTAAAATTTAACACTAACCCTAGGTCTAACCATAACTGTAATCCTAAACAGTGGTTATGGGTAGGATTTTTATTATGTTTTAGTATGTTAACCCATTGGATTTATTTAGGATAAAGGAGGGATTTTTGGGCCAACCCAAATTGAATCACTTACATTAAGGTATAATTTTACATTGACCAAAACCTACAGTGTGGAGTTGTGAGACCGAATGTAAATACATTTGTTGAACTTCAATGTCTTTCTTAGGAGCCTGATTTGTAACTGGTTTTGAAAAGATTTGGGTTTGGGATGTCTCGAACTCAGATTTTTTTTTTTACCTTTTCCCTAACCCTTACTATAACTGTATCCTAATTCGAAGCTGGGGTTAGACTTCGAGTTATGGTTTTACTTACCTATCTGCAATGCTATTGGTCTGGCCCATAGGGGACCTGGAGAAGAGTTCTGGGTGCCCTGGGCGAGGTGGGCCCCGGAGTATGATGGGTCTTTGGGCATAGCAGTCCTGGGGCTACTTTGCAGGAAAAAAGGCACAGAAGAAAAGGCAGTAAGCAAGAGGCAGAGTTATGTGCAGTATGGTGAGGCCCAAGAACCCACTCCACTGGTGGGCCCCAAGAATCATCTCCACTGGTGGGCCCCAAGAATCAACTCCTCTGGTGGTCCCCAAGTATCAACTCCTCTAGTGGGCCCCAAGAATTATCTCCTCTGGTTGGCCTCAAGAATCAACTCCTCTGGTGGGCCCCAAGAATCAACTCTAGTGGGTCCCAAGAATTATCTCCTCTGGTGGGCTCAAGAATCAACTCCTCTGGTGGGCCTCAAGAATCATTTTCTATAGTGAGCCTCACGAATCAACTCCTCTAGTGGGCCCCTAGAGTCAACTCCACTGGTGGGCCCCATAGAATCAACTCCACTGGTGGGCCCAAGAATCAACTCCATTGGTGGGCCCAAGAATCAACTCCATTGGTGGGCCCAAGAATCAACTCCTCTAGTGGGCCTCAAGAATCAACTCCTCTTGTGAGCTCAAGAATCAATTCCTCTGGTTGGCTTCAAGAATCAACTCCTCCGGTTGGCCTCAAGAATTAACTCCTCTGGTGGGCCCCAAGAATCAACTACTTTAGTTGGCCTCAAGAATCAACTTCTCTGGTGGACCCTCAGCCAGAATCATCTTCCTAAAAACTGGTGGGCCCCAAGAATCAACTCTTTAGTTGGCCTGAATCAACTTCTGGGACCCCTCGAATCATTTTTGGTGGCCCAAGTCAACTCCTCCGTTGGCTCAGATCAACTCCTCCGGTTGGCCTCAAGAATTAACTCCTCTGGTGGGCCCCAAGAATCAAGCGCAACACTATTTGCAAGATTTACAGAATGGATCGACAAGGTATGAGTGCACAATCTGACCACACAGGATTTGCTTGTTTTCTGTTACCATGGGAACACATAGACCTGCATAGGAGCTGTAGACACAAAGCTGTATCAGATATTTAATTAAGAACAGTAACACAATTGCTTCATTTTTTCATGACCACCAGAAAACAAGAGATGGTAATATCCCTTTAAATAAATATCATATAATAGCAGGTAATGGGTCATGTATCCATCGTCCGAGGAATATTGGTGCATTCTATATCTATCAGCGCATGGAAAGCGCATTCACAGAGGCGAGATATAATCTGCTCGTAAAAAATTGCACCATAAAGCTGCGCGTTGACAAGAAAGCAATCTTGTGTATAAATAGCACATATTTCTCTTTGAAAATCAAGGCAGTGACATTTTGTGCAACACTTTAATTCCTGTCTCGCAAACAGAGGAGCCCAAATCCCTTCAGGTAATGTTACTTTCGATAAGTAATGTCACAGCGTGACTTCACATGTTAGCAGCCCGGCGATAGAGTGTTTTATAAAGCTTTCTAATCAGCTTGAAAATGGTCTATTTACAGACACCGAAATCATATTTACCTGCACTGGAGGTAATAGTAAAAATAGCACATTACCAGCCGAGGTGTGAAGTGTTCTCTATAGCCAGGAGCTGTTTATTTATCGTCAATTAATGTGACAGTACTATTAGCTTATCTCACTATTGATAACATGAATATTTCATTCATACCATATGTATTTCTGAAAGTTTACACTGCAAAACATTGCAACTAAACTGAGACATTTTACTGCCATAATTTAGTTCATCATCTGCGTCGTATACAAAGAAGTTTCCTATACTATTAACCTGTTAATACCATGTGTCATAAATATATGATGCATGGACTGTAAACTGGCGTAAATGCACATACAAGGTTTATAGCTGCTATCTAGTAAGAACAAATGGGGCGTTTGACTGTCTACCTCTGTCCTCTCCATTGCAGATTGCAGAGCACTTAAGAGAAAATATAAACAGACAGACAGACAGACAGATAGATAGATAGATATGGGATAATAGATAGATAGATAGATAGATAGATAGATAGATAGATAGGGATAAGACAGATAGATAGATAGGGGTAAGATAGACAGACAGATAGAATAGATAGATAGGACAGGATCAGACAGATCAGACAGATAGACAGATAGATAGATAGATAGATAGATAGATAGATAGATAGATAGAGATATGGGATGGATAGATAGACAGACAGATAGATAGATAGATAGATAGATATGGGATAATAGATAGATAGATAGATAGATAGATAGATAGATAGATAGATAGATAGATAGATAGATAGATAGACAGATAGGTATTTTATAGCATGACCAATTACTAAATATTTACGAGTAAAGTAGACACCCAGATCCCATCTTTCACACTGATGAAGTAATTGATGTTAACAATATGACCACATAATTTATATTTTCTATATTTCTCCTGACATTTTGTGCTTACTCCATATGTACAGGGCCGTCTTAACATTATAGGCCCCCAGGCAAAGTAGTGCAGTGGGCTCTGCCCAAATACATGACATCACATCAGGCCATGTCTCTAGCCACATCTAAACATGACACCACATGAAGCCATATCTCTAACCAACCCCAGGCACCCCCATATCATCACACTGCCTACATTGGGGCACCTTGCTGACATCTTGTAGGCAGCCTGTAGTCTATAAGACTACCTGGAAAAGCAGGGAGCACCAACCCAGAAGGGTCCCCAGATTCCTGGGACATAGTTTCCCCACTTGGAGCCTTTATGCTTGTGGGCCCCCTGGCAAGTGCCTAGTGTGCCCAATGGATACGATGGCCTTGCACACATAATCTAATTATTGCAGATATGCTGTGTGATCACTCAGTATTAGAATATTAACTGTATAGATGGGAAATACAAATTTAAATATTTCAATATTAAGAGACAAGTGATTGGTTACTCACATGGAGACAGATGTGCAGCTGAGCTGGTAATATAATGCGTGACTGAATGCAAGGCTGAGGCAAAAATATAGCTAAAGGCTCAGGTGCAAAAGCTTCAGCTAGGGTTATAACACATCTAGTTCTATGGGGCCACATAGCAACTAATCAGATAGTATAATATAGCATCCAGGTCAGTGCAGTGAAGGCAATGTCGGACTGGGGCGCCTAGGGCCCACCGGTGGAGCTGATTCTAGGGGCCCACCAGTTGAGCTATTCCTGGGCCCACCAGTGGAGTTTATTCTAGGGGCCCACCCTACAGCTCTGCCTCTTGCTTTTTGCCTCTCTTTCTATGCTTTTTTTGCCTCTTCTGAGGATGTATATGTAGTTAAAAACAACTTAAGGTCCACCATACTCAAGGGTTTCCCCTATTCCCCTGTGGTCCAGTCTGAGGCCGAGTGAAGGTAATTGTCTATGTCCCTGGTGGTCTAGGAGGTCTACTTTATTAGTTAAGAATCAGAACTTGAGAACTTGAGTAATTGGTAACGTGGGCTGTATGTTCCTAAATGCTTCCGCTCTCCTGTAGTTCATCACTCAGAATTTATTGGACTGAGTTGACAAGCCATGGACGAGTGTAAGCTCTTGTGGTTATCCAGAAGAATTTTCAAGAACGTTTAACCCTTTACAGCTCCCTACAAGCAACAAAGGGTTAAATATATTTAGGAGGAACTAAAATCATTACTGGAATCATGTGTTGATTTTTTAATTTCCCTTCAAAATGGCCCACAGCAGGGATCAATTAGAGTGTGGCCCTGTGAGGTAATGGAGCCGAGCCACACTTTGATTGGAACCTGCTGCTGTTTATAGACTGGGTAGCAGAGCAATCGATAGATGCCGAGGAGACGTTTTGGTATGTGAGTGTCATGCTCCCTGGAGTATATTTTAAAAAATTTGTCATGGACCAGTTACTTAAGGCACCAACAACAGCATAGACTGAAATATACCACTCACTTT
This sequence comes from Phyllomedusa bahiana, assembly GCA_025379985.1. Lineage (NCBI taxonomy): Eukaryota > Metazoa > Chordata > Amphibia > Anura > Hylidae > Phyllomedusa > Phyllomedusa bahiana. The sequence continues at coordinate 10,294 of JAODAL010010478.1, read as the reverse complement.
CTGAGGTGTTCAAAAAGAGCTTTCATCGTGTCGCGGTTACATGGCGGCAGGCGGCTCACAAGGTTTCTCAGCGTTCTGATTTGTCGCTCACTTTCCGTAATTTCTGTAGATGACATAAGAGAAGAGTAATAAGATAATTCGAAATCAAACAGATTAAATTATAAAAAAATGTAAAAAATTTAGCTTTTCTCTTTCAAAAAAATTTCTATCAGTTTTTGGAAAGCTGGATGAGTCAGTAATGCAGTACATAGATTTTTACTAGTCATTTAGTTGTATAAGTTCAGGAGTACAGCTTTGTCACATGGTTAGTCTTACTGTCCGAGAGTTTAGGCTAGCTGCGTGACCTATGGGTGATGCGGCCTACTATTTGTCACACAGTCTACTCAGAAACATAAAAAATGACTTCAGGGAAATTTTGACTTCAGAAGGGGACAATAGAAAAAATTGTCAGTGAAACAGAAGTGAGTTTGAAATCACAAACTGTTATCAATCGAACCCAAGTAACCTGATACACATGGGTGAAAAAGGGATTTATACACCCCCAAGCTATAATACGATATCCACTTTGGCCTCTGTGTCCATACTGTTTCTGTGTAGGGCCTGAGAGAGGCCAAATGGTATAAATAGTACATCATATGTTATGTCAGTCTGGAAACTGGTGTTGTGGCATTTTCCCTAGGTTTGTAGGTTTCATTGGATGTTGGTAGATCCTGAAGTCACATTTACACAACTGTGGCTACAAATTACGGAACTGTGCTGAAGAACTCTTTATGGTATTTGCCTCCAAAAACCATAATAATATAATAATATGTCTCCAAAAACCTGAGTTGCTCCATCATATGTTTTATTATGGTGCCATTTTTTCCTAGATGTAGTACAGTGCTGTATGGAGGCCTATATGTGGGAGTCATCATGTGGGGTCACATGATGCTATACAGGTTGTTGCAAAAACCTCAAGTGTATGTTGCACAAATGTGTTTTAGACGTTAAGATGAGGGGCCTAGTAGTGGTGATCAATTAGAGGGAGGTGATGGTGAAGCAAAAAATGCAAATATAATCCGCCTGCAATGTGGAACGCAAGAAAGCTTTATCATAGAGAGGTACTTCTGCTTGATAGTATTATATATTTATATTATTATTATATATAATATATATATATATATATATATATTATATATATATACAGTTGAAACCAGAAGTTTAAATACATTATGTAAAAAGCCCCATCTGCATGTTTTTCTCTCTATTTGACATGAAATCGGAATAAACCTTCCCCGTTTTAGGTGAATTAGGAACCAAAATTATTTATATTTGCCAAATGCCAGAAGAATGAGAGAGAGAATTTTTTAAGGCATTTTTATTACTTTTTGTAAAGTCAAAAGTTTACATACACTGGGATTACTATGGCTTTAAACAATTTGAGACAGCCCATTTGCAGTGGCAGCTGGGGTGAAGCATAGTACCGAATCGACAGGCAAGAGCATGGTCAGGGACACCAGCAAGAAGGTCAGGGCAGGAAACAGGCGACGTAGTCAATGGAAATGGGCATCAGGTCAGGTACATGGAAAAGTGGAATACATAGTAACTCTCTCTAAAGCATACCAGAGATCTGGCAGAGTGCTGAGGAAGTGGGCACAAGATATAGAGTCAGCGCCCGGAGATTAACCAATGTGCTGGTCCTTTAAGGCAATGTTCACACGGCTTATTGCCGACGTAATTGCGGGGACGGATTTCGCCCTGCAATTACACCGGCAGCCGTGCACCGGGGGCGGGGCGTGGGGCCGGCAGCTCGCTGGCCCCATAGACATTCATTATTCACGGCGCGTACACCCTGTAAATAATGTGCATGTCACTTTCTCCCCCCGCGGCGGATTCGCCGAGCGGGGAGAAGAGACGGAATCCACAGTTCTCAAATACGGCGCGCAGTACGGCTCCAATCAGTCCCAGAATAAGCCGTGTGAACCAGGCCTAAATGTCTCAAAGCCGCCCTTGGGAGCGGGGATGCCCGTGCCGGCACAAAGCAGAGGACCGCTGCGGTGTAGGAACGTAGGGAGGCGAGTAATGAGTGTGCTGAACAGGGGAGACACCAGCACGTCCTCGGCCCAGCCTGACACTGTTATATGTAAACCCACCAAACCACTCATCCAGTCACATGACCACTCATAACATTTTTGCTATTCCAGCTATGGACCTCAGTGATGCTGCATTTTTTGCAAGGCTGGAGTGTACTTTTTATTGGTAACATATTGGGTGGATGTGACTTTTTAATCACTTTTTATTCCAATTTTTAGGAGATGTGAAATGGTCAAAAAATGCAATTTTGGTGTTTGGATTTCTTTTCTTGTACAGTTTGCTGCCTATGGGTTAAATGAATGGGTTCTGAGAAATAAGGGGTCAGGTGGTACTTGAAAATCTTGGTCAAGATCTTCCAATGAATGTTGGACATTTCTAGCTGTGTGACAATACACTGTGTCACCACATCAGCACTCCAATAGTTAAAGTGGTTTTGCCACGATGTAATGTTGACATGGGATCCTCCAAAATGGGTATTTAAACACTTTTCTAAATATATGTGATTACAAAAAGTGAAGCCTGTGAGAGCTACAGTATTGCTCAGTCCCCCTTAGTTACCTGAAAGTTTACATTAGATACGACCAGGACACTGATAGGAGCTTATCTGACCGCGCTTGTGTGTTTGCACTTCTTATCTGATGACAGGGAACATGAGGGAGCTTGCAAAGGGCTGGGGAGAAAGTGCAGTGTATGAGGCTGTCTGCTGTATAGAGAATCCACTGTTGTAATGTTATTATTTGAGTAAACTTTAGAGACGCTCCCTGCATCCTCCTTTCTGCTCACCCCCCCTTCCTCTCACCCCTGCAGCCGTTCATGACTTTGTTTATATTTTCTCCTGAGCAGATAAGAGGTAAGGAACTCACTTTGTGGCAAAACCACTTTAAACTGCACAGTTTCAGAAATGCTGCCACCGTTTGCCTGAAAAAAACCCTTTTTGCAGCTCTGATGAATCACCCCTTTTACATATGACAGCAATAAGGGAGATGTGTGCAGACAGCCTATTAAACAACAAAATCTAGCAAGATAACTGCTAGAGACTATGAAACACCTCTTGACCAGTATCAAAAACAAAAACATAGAAAGAGGAATAAAGGGTCCTTAAATATAACTTTTATTCAGTCAAGTTAAAATAGATATATAATACAAAGCTCTCAGCAAACAATATTGGAGAAACGGATTTCAGATATATAAAGCCCTAAAAACTATTATACCCTTGCCTATATCACAAAAACAGGATCATCGCCCCGATAAGGGCGTTCCTGTCCGCAACCTGACCCTAAAAATATAAGGCCCTACATATCCCTATGGTCCCGTCCCAACATGTTTCAATATATAGAACGAAAAGGATGCCAGCTCACCGTCAGTGTTCCACCCCTGGACGTGCACGGATAGACTGGAAACAAGTCTCAGGTGATCCAAACAAACGAAGAGGAAGTCCAGCTCAAGACCAGGTAGGTAGAAATATGAAGATAGCCTTTATTCCAAATGCATTAAAACAGAGTCGACATGACCATGATGTAGTTGTAGTAAGAAAGCGCTAACGCGTTTGGGAAAATAATCTTCCGAAACGCGTTAGCGCTTTCTTACTACAACTACATCATGGTCATGTCGACTCTGTTTTAATGCATTTGGAATAAAGGCTATCTTCATATTTTCTACCTACCCGGTCTTGCGCTGGACTTCCTCTTCGTTTGTTTGAACATGTTTCAATCATCCAAGAAAAAGAAAGAATACTGGTCTCCTCAGGGGACAGTTGGGAAAAAATTGTATCTATTTTTAGACCAAGGAAAAGACAAAAAGTAGCAGAGTATAAATGTACACAGGACAGAAGAATACCTGGTGGAGGTTAAAGAGGCAGCATGGAGTACCTGACATGGATAAGCGCGGCGTCAAAGATAAGGCCACTGGAAAGTCAGGACATCAACCACCAGGTATGTCCCTGAAGCGTCCGTCTCCCACCCTGTAAGGGGGTAACAGCATCGGCTGTTAATTCAAGATGCCATTGGTCTAAAAATAGATTCTCTCTCTTTCTTGGATGATTGAAACATGTTGGGACGGGACCATAGGGATATGTAGGGCCTTATATTTTTAGGGTCAGGTTGCGGACAGGAACGCCCTTGTCGGGGCGATGATCCTGTTTTTCTGATATAGGCTAGGGTATAATAGTTTTTTAGGGCCTTATAGGTGTTACTCACCATTGGTCCTAATTCCTATTTTTGCTTATCTGAAATCCGTTTATCCAATATTGCTTGCTGAGAGCTTTTCGTATTATATATCTATTTTAACTTGATTGAACAAAAGTTATATTTTAAGGACCCTTTATTCCTCTTTCTATGTTTTTGTTTCAGACAGCCTATCACACACCTTATATGCCCACCAAACCAGCTCACCACGTCACCTCCTTCATAAGACACGGTGTCCAAAGTAGGAAGTAGTCATAATAAGCTCTATAGTACTGTGCTAGAAACAGGTGGCGGAGTGACTTTCTGGATTATCAGATGACAGATTAAATATGTTTGCATTATAGCAGCTAGTTTTAATGCAATGATTATATGACCTTTGCAGCACCTGGACATATACGAGTCACCTGGAAGTGCTCGTGACATTTTATAGTCGTCCTATATATTAGTGTCGCTGCAAATTATACATAGTTTTTATTGCTTTCAAGAAAACCTTTGGTTTCATAGAAAAAAAGTATTGAATCTATTGGTTTTGCAGAGAAAGTCCCTCTTGCTGAACATAAAATGATTTATCACAAGCTCACAGCTGGAATTTACTCAGTCACTTAATAGGACATTAAGAGCAGCAATTAAGCCGTACTCCCCAAACAGAAACAACATCACTTGCTTGAGTTTGCTCTTCACATGTCCTTGTGTCTATATTTACTGCACCAAAACACTGCCACTGCCAGAATATTGCCAGATATTCTTCACTAATGACAATCGGCTCCATGCACCATCCACAGAACAGCAAGGGATGCCGGTTAACCATTAAACAAGACACCTTCCATGTTGGCACTGCCACAGTATAAATCATTCTCCAAGAACCCACTGTGCGACTTGTCTGCCAGACCCTGCGTGCAACTTTGACTACACTAATCTGTTAAGATTTTTTAATGTGCCTTTTATTCTTGTCTAGGCAGGAGGTCTGACACCCAGGGATATACCCTCCCATACGAATACAGGCTGAGACATATGCTTAAGAGGTGTGCGGTCGCTACGACTTGTGAATGCCTGACTACATTCCTGAAGACAAAAAATAAGTAATACATGACTTCTGTAACATTGTGGGTAATGCCATTTGACAATTTTTGCTCTATTTGATATTTGAAGCATACAAAATTGAGTCACCTCATAGACAGTGGGTTTCAAAAGTCTTCACACCCCTGGAATTTTCTTTTTCTTTTTAAATTTCGCAGCCACAAATGTAAAGTATTCTATTGATATTTTATGCGAAAGAATAACAAAGCAGCAAGTATTTGTGAAGCGTAAAGAAAATGATACCTGCTTTTCCAAATTTTTGCTAATTAAAAAACTGAAAATGTGGCATGCATATGTATTCAGCCCCATGTATGCTGATATGCCTAAATAAAATCCTGAGTACATCAGTATGGAATTTAGTTTCAGTATAACTGCAGCTGTTTTGTGAAGGCCTCAGAGGTTTGTTAGCGAACACTAATGAACAAACAGCATAATAAAAACCAACAAACACACCAGACAGCTAAGTGATAAAGTTGTGGCAAAGTGTATTGCAGGGTCAGGTTTAAAAATATAGCCCAAGCTCTGAACATCTCACAGAGCACTGTTTAATCCATCATCTGTTAATGGAAGGAGTATGGCACAACTAATAATCTACAAAGAAATGTCTGTCCACCATGAAAGCCCAGACAAGGAGAGCACTAATTAGCCAAGAGGTCCAGGATCACTATAGAGGAGATCACTGCAGAGATCAACAGCTCAGGTAGGAGAATCTATCCATAGGACAACTATTACTACAAATTACTACAAATCTGACCTTTATGGAAGAATGGCAAGAAGAAAGACCCTTTTGAAAGCTACAAGAAGTCTAATTTGCAATTTGTAAAAGCATGTGGAAGAAGGTGCTCTAGTCAGATGAGACCTAAATGCCAAATGCTATGTGTGGAGGAAAGCCAACACTGTACATCACACTGAACAACATGATCCCCACCCTGAAGCATCATGTGGCAGCAGCATCATGCTTGGAGAGACTTTGCTTAAGTAGGGACTGGGAAGCTGGTCAGAGCTGATGGGAAGATGGATGGAGCTAAATATAGTGCAATCCTGGAGGAAAACCTGTTAGAGGCTGCAGAAGACTTGAGACTAAGGTGTAGGTTCACCTTCAAGCATGACAAGAACCCTGAACATACAGCCAAAGCTACAGTGGAAGGTTTACATCAAGGCTTGTTCATGTGTTACAATGGCCCAGACCTAAATCCCATTGATAATCTGCAGCAGATCTTGAAAATGGTAAATTTCACAAATGTTTGTCAACCAGTCTGACTGAGCTTGAGCTATTTTGCAAAGAGGAATGGGCAAAAGTTCCAGCCTCTAGATGTGCAAAGCTGTAAAGACCTCCCCCAAAAAATTGCAGCTGTCATTGGAGCAAAAGGTTGTCCTACAAAGTATTGACTCAGGGGGGCTGAATACATGTGCCCGACACTTTTCAGTTTTTAATTTTTAAAATTTGCACGTATCATTTCCTGTAAACGTCACAAATATTTGTCACTTTGTGTTATTCTATCACATAAAATAAAATACATTTAAGGCCGTGTTCACACGGCTTATTTCGGCACAGATTGGTGCCATACTGCGCGCCGGATTTGTGATTCAGTATGGCGCCAATCCGTCGCAGTCATTACGGTAATCCACAGTTCTCATAGAGAACAGTGGATTCCGTCGCTCCTCCCCGCTCGGCGAATCCGCCGGGCGGGGAGAAAGTGACATGCACATTATCCAGGCGCAATACGCGCCGTGGATAATGGCAGTCTATGGGGTCGGCGGGCCGCGCCCCCGCCCTCGCCCCTTATTCAAGCCGGGACTTCAGCGCAATCGGGGTCCCAAATTTCCCGGGTTGAATAAGCCTAATGAAAAAGGGCCTAAGTGTGTTTTTTTGTTTTTTAAATTTCCCTTTTTTTTTTCACTCTTGGGATTCGAGGCATGGCTATTCTGTATAACCTATGCTGGGTTATTTGCAGTAGTAATGCTTAAAAATGAGCAGCAGTCCAAGGGGTATGAATACTTTTGCAACCTACTGTTGGGATCATGAGGCTATATTCTGTATAAATAGCGCTTTACATTATGCAGATTTGAGCTTAAGGGATGTGTCATCAAAAAAGGAGTCCCGTTTTTATGTTAAACCCTTTTTTAGGAACTTTTGGTTGTTTACAGTAGCTTCATGCACATAGGAGACTTAAGACTGACTCAGTCCCATTGACTTCTATAGGAGTGTTTTCTAGTCATGCTCTGTGACCTGGGAAGAAGTCACTGTGCAGGGAGGTAAAAGGGTGAACTGTGACTATCTCCTCTTGTGACTGGTGGATCCTGTGTTATCTATCACACTGGTGCCTCCTTTCAGTTTGACCCTCTTTGTGCTGATAATGAGCAGACTACTGAAAATCTTTCTCTGCAGAACAGGAAGTGTCAGACTGTTATTAGGCCTAGTGGCCAAAGTGAAAACTGCAGGTGTTAAGAATTATTAAAAAAAATATTGAAAGTGATATGGAAAATTAAAAACAAAATATAATCAAAAATTCTTAAAAGTGTTAAAAAAAAAAATTTGGTTAAACAAAAAGTCATTTTGGACACGTTTCCTAATTCTCATCACTTTCCATTTGGTCATTTGCATTTTGGGATGTGTAAGATACTCTTAAACTTTGTTGCAAATTCACAGGAATGACGAAAAACGGCACGGGCATATGCAAATCTTTTCGTAACATGACAAGAAACGAGCAAACACAATGCCCCATTAAGTTCAAAGGCCGCTGGGCGTTTGTTGGTGTCTGTTTAAAAAGTGGGTCCAGCCCCAAACTTCTGCAACAGATCTAACAGAAATCCGCAAAATTTGTCAATCAGATTAAGCTCCGTTCACATGGTATTCTGTATACTGTTATGCTGTTCCTCTTTGGAGCTTGATAGAAGCAACTGTCATCCAGGGTCTGAAAACCCCATTAAGCTATTTTTCCCTTTAAAATGTGGTGGATCTATGACAGAGACTCAACCAAGCCTCTTACAGTGGCGTGCATTAAAAGGGATGGGTTCACATGAAATTACAAATATAGATTTTCGAGAATTGCCACCACTTAAAGGTGCTTTCCCTTTCACAGAGGGGTTTTTTTGGTGCCATTTTTTATGTTTTTTTTGTGTGCAGAAATGTAGCAGAACTAATGCTGTGTCGTTCGCACAAAAATGTATCCAAAACCAAAAAAAAAAAAAAAAAAAAAAAAAAAAAAAAAAAAAAAAAAAAAAAAAAACAAAAAAAAAAAAAAAAAAAAAAAAAAAAACCAAAAACCAAAAACAAAAAAAATGCCGTGTGAAAGCACCCTAATATAAAAAACATTTTTTTTTTTTAATAACTTTATTCCACCTGTGGAGCCATGTTGCCAATAACCAATTTGAATCTAGCCCATGTACAATGCATGATGAAATTTGAAACAGACACAACAGCAAGCAGGTAAAACCAAACCTAAAACTCGGCTAAATTGATAGCGGTGTGCTGTCAACATTTTCGTTGACAATCTCTAATAATAACTAGCAATATTAATGATATTATATTATGAATATAGCCCGGACTATATCTGGTCGCCCCGTTTTTACCTGCAGTTTTTTTTTTTTTTATTTTTTTTTTTTTTTTTTTTTTTTTTTAAAAGGTAAGCAAGGGGTTTGTAATTTTATGAGACCTTTGGGAAAAAAATCAGCGGGTTGGGTCCAATTCTTATACGGTGGTGAGAATTGCAGGACTTCCCCTCTCTGTGTTAGAGAATTGATCAAAGGCCCTAAATTGGGGGGAGGGGGAAAAAAATTGCAAAGCATATATGAAAGGTCCATTTGTATACCACTACGGGAAGTTATTTTTGGGTATACCCCGCACTGCCCCTAAAGGCATACGGGTACAGTAGGAAATGTACAAGAACCCTTACTTATTTAAAGGGATTGTAATGAACCAAAAGTCCCTCTCCCATAATAAAAAATCCAAAAAAAAAAATATAAATTTAATTAATTTTATTAATATATTTATAATATATTTTAAAATTATTTATATAAGTGTGTATTTTCTTTTATTGTGTATATATATGTTTATGTATATATATATATTTTGTGTGTGTGTGTTATATATATGTGTATATATGTTAAAATGTAATTTTATATAGTGTGTGTTATATATAATATATAATATTTTATATAACTACACAATACATAAATATATCTCAGTAGGTTGTCTGAGTCTTCATTCATTTCCATGTTATGTTTTCTGTGCTGATTAGTGAATTTTTTTTTGTTGTATGTAATCTCTCTGCAGCATAATTTCCTGTTAAAAAGCTATTTCTTTCAGAATCTCTTGATGTGCTTCTTCTATCTTCCTCCCTCTCTTTCTCAGTCTCCGTGCACCCGCCTGTTTCCTAGCTCCTCTTAGAAGCCTATGGAAGCACCAGAGGGATGTGGCTTCAAAGGTTGCCCTGCAAAAAGCCACACCCCTTCGGTCACCCGATCTCCTGGGCTCGACACAGAGCTGTTTCTTGTGTTTAGAAACTGCAGGAGGCCCCACAAAAATGTAATTAAGTTGCATTATCAAAGTGACAAACTGTGGGATAGAAACTATTCAGATTTTTTTTTTATCACTGAACAACCCCTGTAGAATCCCTTAAAATGAATTTTCTGATGGTACATAGGTCTGGCAATATGTTTGACATCCAGAGCCAGCTCAGTTTATAGCAGGCCAAAAAGATGTTGAGTTTTATCAGATTATTTGGGATGTACCGTGCATTTCAGGGCCACGTGCATGGTGATCCTGCTGACTGTGTGTCTATCATTAGATCTATATGATGGCCCACATTTATTACTTGTTTTCACTCTATAATTTGTATTAATTAGAGACGGAAATAAGTCATGCAAAGGAAATTCCCAGGACTGTGATTGTGCCTGTTATGCTCCTATATCTGTCATGGATACTGGATACCCTGGAGACCAGGGGCAGGGAGTGAAAA